>JADKXX010009508.1:0-12144 GCA_017310255.1 Butorides virescens | reverse complement strand
CCCCGCGCCCCCGCACCGCGCAGGCGGCAGCCGGGCGGGGCGGGCGGGAACAGCGGGGTTGCGGCATCCGGAGCGGTGGGCGGGGGGGGGGCCCGGGGACGGAGCGGCTGGGAGGGGGGGGGGCCGATCCCCGAGGGAGCATCCACCCCCGCTGCGGGCACCCCCGGCTGGCGGGATGCGGGCCCCGGGGATGCGGGGGGTGCAGGAGGACATGCAGGGGATACCGGCTCCCAGGGTGCGGGCACCGGGGGCTGCGGTAGCCAGGATGCGGGGGATGCTGGCCCCGCGGATGCTGGCCCCAGGGGTGGCAGCGCGCGGGGATGCAGGCACCCAAGGGACAGGATACTGGCTCCAGGGACACAGACCCTTAGGGATGCAGCGGCTGGGGCGTGCGGGATGCCGGCTCCAGGGATGCAGGGAATACTGGCTGCAGGGGTTGCTGGTCCCCGAGGACACACGTGTCTGGGATGCAGGGGACAGGAGCACCCAGGGAGGCAATGCCCGAGGTGCAGGCAGCCAGGGATGCCTCGGCAAGGATGTGAGGGTGTGCTGGGGTGGGGGGAGGCTGCTCCCGGGGGTGCTGGCAGCCAGGATGCAGGAGCTGCTGGCCTGCGGGGTTGGGGACACCGGGGATGCAGCACCATGGATGCAGACGCCTGGGGAAGCAGCCACCAGGGATCTGGGCATTCCCAGGGGGCGGCAGAAGCGTGTGGGCCCCCCCCTCCCCACTCACAGCCAGTTCCTGCCCCTCTGGTTAGGAGGGTCCCTCAGTTGGTAGATCATGACCCGTCTGCTGGCATCTCCTGTTCCCACTCCCAGGCGCTTCCTCCCCCAGCCATGGGCAGTGCCAGGGCTGAGGTTCCTGGGCCGTGGCAGCTTCGGCTCCTGGGAGGTCCCTGGGAGAGCCTTGGGCAGCGGGGGCCGGAGCTGCAGAGCCCCAGCAGACCGCGGCCGTGTCCGACAGCAGCAGCCCAGCGCCTGGGGCAGACTCCCCACCCCGCCTGGCTCCAGCCGGTTCGGCCAGCCCGAAGGAGGGTGACAAAATGTTCTCTTTCTAAGCTGACCTTGCACGTGGCCGGGCTTTGGCCCTACGGAAAAGAGGAGACCAACTTTGGGGGTTGGCTGTAGAGGAAGTAAAGTCTTTAGCAATTTGAGTGGTCCCTTAACAACTCTTGAGTGCTGGTGGAGAAACGGTTTGTTGTGAGCCTTTCTGCTTCCTGCTCGCTTGCTTTTCTCCTCCCCAACCCATTTCCCATTTACTGAAGTGAACGCTGTCAAATCCAGGGGGCCCAGGAGCCCCAGTGGTCCAGCCCTCCCTCCATCGCTCCCCTGGGTGCCAGATAAGCTGCTGGGCCCAGCTGACTGCGGGCAGAGCCCCGGTGCTGGCAGAGCCCCGGTGCAGGCAGAGCCCCGGTGCCGGCAGAGCCCCGGCCGCGCTGCCCGGTGGCAGGGTGCCACGTGGAGCTGCGTGGGACACGTGTCAGCGCTCCCAGCGCGGGGGAAGCCCTGCCTTGTTTCGCAGGTTTTGCCATCGGGTGCCGGCGCGCTGCAGATAGCCGACGTGTGCGTCCTCCCCCCGGCACGGCTCGGGATGGGCTGGGAAATCAGGGCTGCTCTGCTCGGCCCCTCAGGTGCTGCTCCGGAGCAACCTCATCCCCGGCTGCTGCAGACCCAAGCTGCACCTTCTTTTCTGTCCTGGCACATTTTTGCCTCCTGGCTGCTCCCACTGTTCCCCTGTGCTCCCACAAGCACATTCCCCACCCCAGCCCACCCCTCAGTTTGCTCCTGCGGGGCCCTGGCAGCGTCGCGGGATGCAGGGCGAGAGGAAGGGGAGTTGATTCCTCCCTGCTCTCTCCCGGACCCCTCTCAGCCCGCCCCTGCCCGCTCCTCCTGCCCGCTCTTGGCAGGCAGCGCGTCCTTCTGTCTGCCGTCACCGAGTCTGCTGGCTCTCGGTGCTGGGCTCTGGACTCTCCCATCCCTTCTCCCCTCTGTCTGCCCTCTGCGCTCGGCTCCCCACTGCCCCCCCAGGCCCTGCTCCTCAGCTCTGTCACTTGTCCCTTCTCTGCAGGACGAGCTGCCCCTCGCTTTCCTCTGCCTTTAGGATGGCGGCTGGTGCTTCATTGCAGCGACCCCCACCTCAACCTGCACCCGCTCCAGCACCCAGGCTGCTGTGCAGCTTTGCCCCAGCTCTGGGGAGAACTGGAGCCCTGAAAGACTGGGGTCTCATCCTGACTCCCTGGCGTGCACTCCCCCATAATACCAAGCCCAGCGGTTTCTCGCAACGCGTCCCGTGCCTGCTTCACGCTGAGGGCGCAGGGACCCGGTGCCTCTGCCCTGTGCCCTTCGGAGGGGCTGCCGGGGATGCCACGAGGGCTAATCCTGCTGCCAGCCTCCCCTCGGGTTTGTGCTCCGCAGGTCCCTCCTCCCCACTACCAACTCCTCTCCTCTGGCCTCTGGGGAGCTGAGGGGAGCTGTCACCCCCTGAGTCAGGCGGGCAGGTCCCCCGGGGCTGGGCTGGCTCAGCTGGGATCCCTGGGAGTGCTGCAGGCAGGACCCCAGCCTTTGGGGAGCACCCCAAACCCCCACTCCACAGCCCTGTCTCTGCAGCCCCCACCTCGCCGGTGCCTACAGCCACGGGGCTGGCACCGGGGGGGTCACTGGGCTCGAGGCAGGGACAGCGAGGGGCTGGTGGGGGCCAGGCAGGCAGCGAGGGCAGGCGCAGGAGCCGTCCCAGGGCAGAAGGGCTGGAACAGCCCTGGGCCGTGCTTCGGGTGGCTCTGCCAGCGACACCCTGGCAGGAGCCCTGTCTGCACGGCAGCCTCCTGGCTCCAGCGCATCCCTCGCCCTTTCCTTGAGATGTGCTCCTGGGGCAGACGCTGCCCCGTGTCCTCCCCCAAGCCACTGCCAGGACGCGGCTGCAGCCAAAGCTGCTCTTGTGTTCTGCCAGGGCCAGGATTTCCTGGAGCATTTAGGCTGGAGCTGGGACAGGGGGCCCAGAGGGGCTCTCCCTGTGCTCCCCGAGCTGAGAACACCCGCACGGTGCCTGAGTCCCCTCCAGACCCACTTGTGCCCCGGCAGCGTGCAGGATGCCCTGAGCATGGCTTTACCACTCAGCCCTCCCTCCCTCCTTCAGCATTTCTGCCTCTGGGTGCTGCTGCTGCCAGCCCCCCCCTGCCAGCCCAGCCCTGAGCCCCCAGCTCTTTGCTCTTTAATCATATTCCACCCCGCTGCTGCTCCCTGGCTCTGCACCGAAGGGTGCCAGTGCCGGCCTCAGGGCTCTGTCACCACTGCCACCCGTGGCCGTGGGCACCTCCTGTCCGGTTCCTGCCTCCTGGTGCTGAGCAAAGCCCTCAGCAGAGCCAGGGGCTGGGGGCCAGTGGCTGCCCCAGCCCTCCATCCTCAGCACGCCTTCCCCCAAACCGCTTTTGGCTCCTGTTGAGAAATGACCCCGCCACGGGGCAAGGTGCAGGGATGCAGCCAGCAACGGCTGCGTGAAATCCTGCCGGGGGGCGTGAGCCCCCGCGCCGGGGCAGCGCGTGCCCGGGGGTCGGCAGGGATGCTCTGCCTCCCCGTCCTGCCGTGGGGCTGGAAGGGAGGCGAGGGGTCCCCGAGCGTGGGCGGGGGGTGGGTGGGTGGGTGCGGGGGTCCCTTGGCTACGTGACTGTGGGGGGGACGAGCACGCCGCGTCCTCCCGCTCGCGCCCGCCGCAGGGGAGGAGAGGCTGCGCCCAGACAAAGCTTCATCGGCGGCACAAAGCGTGAGGCCGGAGATTGGCTCCTGCTTTACGTCACCGAGGAGGAATGGCGGCATCAAGATTTTTTTTTTTTTTTCCCCCCTTCATTTTAATTCTCTTGCAATCTCCGTCCAAAAAAAACCCAACCCCCCCCCCCCCGGAACCCCCCCCACCCGGGCGGTTGCGCCCTCCCCCCCCCCCCCCCCCCCATGCATTAGCCTGACAGCTGCTAAACGAAGCTATTATCTTATGTCACATCATAACCTTTTTTTAAAAGCACGTTTTCAGAGTGCAGGATTATTTTGTTGTTTCATGCGGAGCGGTGCAGGGATGCGCAGGAGGCCCCGGGTTTCCTGGCCAGGGTGGCGGATGCCCTGGGAGAGGGCATTTCCCGGGGTGCTGGGTGGGCTGCACGTCCCCGTTCCCCCCCCCGCCGGCCATTGCCACTGCCGGGGAAACCTGGGACTCTGCAGGCGTCGGGAAATGGCATTTGCCCTGGTCCCGCTGCTGGGTGAGGCGGTGACAGCCACCATCCTGCCACCACGCTCCAGGAGCGGGGCCGGGCTCGGGGCCATCCTGCCAGCAGCCGGGGGTACCCCCAGGCAGGACCCGCACACTCCTGACCCCCGCTATAGTCCCCGCTCCCCAGGGATGTGGCAGTGCCAGGCTGGCTCCCGGGGGGCTGCTCGGGGGGAAACTCCTGTGGGTGGGGGGCAGGAGGCAGGGATGAGCCCCCGCCGGGGCAGCTCAGCCTGGAGAGGCACCCAGGGAGCGGTGGGGGGATTTTCCCCAACCAACCCCAAGATCTTTCCCGCGCCGAGCCGTGCCCGTCTGCTGTGCGATGGAGCAGCGCAGGATGCAGCCGGTGGGGAGCTGTACGGGGGGCAGGCGAGGCAGCCCCCACCCCGTGGTTTTGGCCGGCACGTGTCCTGTGGGAGCTGCCGGGTGGTGGCCATGGGCCATCGGGCAGCCTGTGCTGTGGGGCGAGCAGGGCACGGGCAGGGGGGGTCCCCAAAGGCTCCCTGCCCTGTGGGGGGAGCAGGTCATGGACAGGAGGGGTCCCCAAAAGCTCCCTGCCCTGCGGGGGGAGCAGGGCACAGGCAGGAGGGGTCCCCAAGGGGGAGCAGGGCACGGGCAGGAGGGGTCCCCAAAGGCTCCCTGCCCTGCGGGGGGAGCAGGGCATGGCCAGGAGGGGTCCCCAAAGGCCCCCTGCCCTGTGGGGGGAGCAGGGCATGGGCAGGGGGGGTCCCCAAAGGCCCCCTGCCCTGTGGGGCTGGCCCAGGCGGTGCTCGGGGAAGGGGTGAGGCTGGGCTCGGGGGGGTGCAGGAGGAACCGGCGCTGGCTCCTGTAGAGCATCCCATGGAGGGGGGATGTCCGCAGGGCCGTGCCGGCTCACCCCGTGTCCCGGCGGGGGCTTGGCTGGCTCCATCCCACGGGAGCAGGGGGACACCGTGGGGCTGTCCCAGGGCAGGATCCGGCCCCTGGAAACTGCGCTCGGAGCCAAGGCAGAGGCGCGGGGCCACCGTGGTGCAGCGAGGCGTGCGAGACGCGCGGCGCTGGGCACCGCTGCAGCCCCCGCGCCTGTGCAGCCGGCCAGACCTGCGGCCCAAGGCTCTGCAAACGGATTTCAGGCGTTTAAAAATACAGCACAATTTGTATTGAGGTTATACTGCACGCTAGAGCTTCCCACGGAAGTACTTCATCATGTTCAAAAATATTTAATCCCAGCAATTTTCACATTGTTCTTATAAAAACAGACAGGTATGAAGGGAAATGAAATGCTTAGTACATTTTTGGCACTTTTTTTTTCTTTTTTTCTTTTTTTTTTTTTTTTAACCTTTACAAATTACAAACACACATTCATTGTTTTTAAAGGAAAAAAACCCCTAAGTCTCAGCTGTACACTGCAGAGATGCACTAACCATCCTGAAGCTAAACCAGCCTCCCGTGGTTCCGATTGCCGTTCTACAAGGACAAAAGAAAGACACCAGCAGCCAAGGACGCGCCGGCAGCTTCGCTGCCTTCCCCAGGGCCTGGCTGGGGGGCCGGCAGCCTGGGGGGCCCAGGGAGGAGGTGGCCCTTTTAGGGGGTCTGTGTCCCCACGGATGGGGAGCAGCCCCACCGGTGCCCGGTTTTGGCAGGGGTGGAGGGAGCAAAAGAGCGCGGGGGATGCTGAGGCTCAAACTGGGCTTTGCCTGTGGTGGGACCAGCTCTGATTGCTGAGTTCTGCCTGTTCTGCCCCCCCCGCGCTGGTCTCCTGCTCCCCAATAAACCTCCACCTCCACCCCCTGCCCGCTCCATCTCCTGCCCCACTGGGAGCCCCAGCAAGGCGCCAACCCTGGGGGCTTTGGGTGGGAGCTGCAGCCCCTCGGGGGTCAGGGCGGGAGGTGCTGGGGGGGCTGCGTTGCCCCCATCTCTGCCCGGTGCCGTGCCAGGGGGGGCTGCCCAGCAGCGGACCCTCCCGCAGCGAGGGGGGGCTCGGCCGGCGGGAGCGGTGGCAGGGAGCTCAGTCCGTCCTGCTTACCCTGAGATGCTACCGGGGGGCAAGGGTCCCGTGCGTGGGACCTGGCAAGGGTGACAGTAAGCGTCACGACCGAGGAACAAGCGGTGCGAGCAAAGAGGCGCTGGCTGCTCCGCTCCCGGAGCCCAGGGAGGTTTCCCACGGCTCCCAGGCACTGGGCTGCTGGGGGGGGGTCGCTGGTTAATGCTTCTCCGTGGAGCTGTGAGTCCTGGCTCCTGCCTCTCCGGCATCCAAAGCAAAGCGGGAAAAGCAAGCGGCGTGTTCCTCGTGCGTGCCAGGCTGTCCCCTGCGCCCCGGGGTGGCACGCAGGGCTCCGCGCCAGCCGGCAGCTTTCCTGAGCTGCGCTCCGCTTCCCCGCGGCAAGCACAGTCCCTGCGCCGGTGGCCCCCGAGCCCCTGAGCCCCCGAGCCCCCAGCTGCAGCTCCCGCTTGGGGCGAGGGGAACTGGGAGCTGCGGGCCGGGGAGGGCTGGCAGCGCCGGCGGGACCCTGCGCCAAACCCTGCGCCTACCTCAGCTCCCAGCAATCAACTGCAGGCTCTTGCAATGGAGACGTTTTTAATTTTTAACAACATCAGAACCGCAAAAATCCCCCCTGCGTGGGTGTGGGCAGTGCCGGGGGACGCGCCGCGATGGGAGGGGGGGGACACACACACAGCGGGTGCCCCCGCGCTGCCCTGGCCTCACCGGGACCCGGCTCTGCCCTGGCTCCCGCTGCTGCCTGCGCTCGGGGCTCTGCAGCACACCTATCGCAGTTTAAATAGAATAAATACAGTGAAGAAAACAGTAAAATCTTCAATAAAGAGGCAAAAGGAAAGACAACAGCAGGTCCAGGGGTCCAACCAAACTCCACGTGGTCTCTGGATTAGTTACTGAGGAAGTTCTATGAGAGCACATTAAGTTCGCAGCCGCAGACGCTCTTACCGCTGTCCTTATATCGAAACTTCGTATTCTCTCGTTTCCTGAAAAGAAGGAAAATGCCAGTTGAGGGCAGCAGCTGCGTTTCAGGATCATCTCCCCATTCCCGGGTGGCAAGAGAGGCCCCGGGTGTTGTTTTGCTCCCCAGGGAAGCGGTGCCTGCGCTGCCAGGACCCCGCAGCCCCCTCTGCCTCCTCCTGCCTGCCGGAGCCCCCCCGGCCCCTCGGGAGCGAGTGATGGGGATGGGGCCTCCCGCCCCGCCGCTCCACGCTCCCACGTGGGGATGGCTGCACTCATCCTGCCGCTGCAAGCCCAGCAAAAGCCGTGCTTCCCCGCCAGGAGGGTCCCCGGGGAGGACCGGGGGCAAGAGGACTCACCCCTGTCTCGTAAATCGGGTTGTCGAACTCCGTTTCTACCGTGATCTGGCTGTAGGGGTGGGAGTACATGAGGGGCAGGCGGAGGCTGGAGTAGTACCGACACCTGCGGGGGAGACACCAGAGTCACCGGGCTGTGCAGCAGGACCCCAGAGCAGAGCACGACCAGCCCCAGCCCCCCATGGCCCCCCCACCCCACCTCCCTGCCAGCACCCCAGGGACCCCGGTGCCCAGCTCCCCAGGACCGTGCCCAGGGCGTGTGGCCAGTGAGGGCATGGCGATGCTGAGCCAGCCCTGCCCACGTCCCCCGGGGGGGCTCTGCCACTGCCCCCCCCGGCCTGCCTGTACCCCCCACCTTGTGAGATAGATGTACGCTCCTCCCAGCAGCAAGGAGATGATCAGCACCGGGATGAATATGGCTAAGGCCATATTTCCCCCCTCGAGCGATGTCTCTGCAGCAGCTTCTGCTACTAAAAGGACAAGATCCATTATGTTGGCATTTGCGAGCACCTTGGGATCCCCCCCCCCCCCCCTCTGCTTCTCCCCACCCTCCTCCCGAGCTCCGTGCAGGCTCTGCTGAGCGCCCCGCTCAGGGCTCATCCATCACATGCACGGCACTCACCTTCCAGAGCATGTTCGAAGCTGTCTTGATTCACTGGAAGAGAAATGGAGAGTTACTGGTAGTTACTGGTACGGAACTGGGTTTAACTGGGTGCTGGCAGCTGTTGGCTGCATGGGGAACCCAGCCTGGGCTCTCCCTGCCCCCTCTGGTCCCAAGCTAGGCTGCAAACTTGCAGTTTTTAATAAGATCTCAGGCTCTGTATGCACATGGACGGGACCGAGTGGGCTGGGCGAGCGAGACACCAGCGGGACAGCTCTGCCCCGGGCGGTGACATGTCCCAGAGAGCCCCGCTGCCCAAGAGACGGGGTCTTCACTTCTTCTCATTAGGTAGTAATTAAGAACAATTAATCCCTGCAGCTTAGTGGCAATGGGAGGGTCCAGAAAGCGTGCTAAACCCAGACCTTACTTAGCCCAGCGCCTAGGTGGTTTCCTGGGGCTGAGCTCTCCCATCTCAGCGGGTGCCCAAGGAGAGGGTCCCTGCTGAGCCTGGGCAAGCCACTACGGGGGGCAACAAAGCAAGAAAAGTCCCATCCTCCCGCCCCACCCTGCCAGCGCCGTGGCCGGAGGGTTTGCTCCCCCTCCCCGGGGCAGCAGAGCTTGCTCAGCACAGAGCCAGAAAAGCACCCGGGTCTCAGGTGAGTTTAGCTCCTGGCTGGGGGTCTGTGGCCAGACGAAGGTCCCTGGGCTGTCCCGGGTTGGGGACAGAGGCGTTGGCTGTCCCTGCGCCCCCCCAGCTGCCCCCCGCTGTTACCTTTGCAGATGGGCAGGGGTCCGCTCCAGTGGGAGGGCTGGCCCAGGATGCACTTGATGGTGACCTCCCCCATCAGTTCAAAGCCCTCATAGCACATGAAGGTCAGGGACTCTCCTGGCAAGTAGAGGCGCTTGTAGAGTATTTGGTAGCCGTTTTCTGGCAGTCCTGGATTATCGCAGGCCAGCGACTCCTCGGCTGAAAGGGAACACATCCCGGGGTGAGCCCCAGGGCTTGGGCTGCCAAGGGGGAGAAGGAGCCCGGGAGGCAGAGGAGAAGCACCCACGATCTCACCCCGTCCCTCTTTCAGGTAGCCCAAAGCTCTGCACCACCCCACGCGGCTGGGGGAGGTCTCGGCTGTGGGAAAGGGCTTCCCGGGACCCCCAGAGCAGAGGAGCTGAGCTGCGGGAGAGCAGCAGAATTTGCCCGAACTTACAGACGCAGTGCGGGAGCCGCGAGGTCCAGATGGGCGTCCCCGTCTCGCGGCTGTAGCAGGTCAGCAGCGAGCTGCCCTCCAGCACGAAGCCGGGGTTGCACGTGTACTGGATGGTGGTCCCCACCAGCAGCACCGGGTCGGAGATGAGGCGGGTCGAGTGCTCCACCTCCCCCGGGTCCGTGCAGTACATAACTGGGGAACAGAGGCCGTCTGAGTGGGGAGCCCCGGCACGGCAGCGGGCACCAGCAGCCGCTGCAAATCGGTGTGGGATGCAAGGGGGACAGCAGCACGTTGCTCGGGGCACTTACTCTTTTCGCAGAAGGGGGGGTCGCTGCTCCAGCTGAGGTCCCACTGGCAGGTGAGGGTGTCGCTCCCCACGATGTCGTAGCCCGGGTCGCACTGGTAGGTGATCTTGGCCCCCCTCACCAGCTCCGTGTGCGACGTGGTCTTCCAGCCGTTCTGGATCTCGGGCAGGTCGGAGCAGGAGTCGTTGCGGGACACCTCTGCAGCCAAGAGAGGTGCTGGCTGTCACCCACCGAGCAGGACCCCGCGGCACAGCCCTCCTCGGAGCCGCTGTACAGGGACATGCAGCCCTTGGCCACGTGCCTGTCCCCCCCACCCCCCGAGAGCTCTCCAGCCCCATGCACCACAAACGGCACGGCCACGGCCGGGTGGCATCCCCAGGGCAGAGGGAAGGGGCAGCGGGGCAGCCGTGGGTAACGGGGGCTCTTTGAATCCCCCCCAGCCCTGACCCCCAAAGCAGGCGGAGGGGCTGTGCTGCTGAAAACAGGGCAGTGTCTTTGCTGGGGTCAGGGCAAAAGGAGCAACCTGGGCACACCAGGCTCAGCTCTGGCACGGGAGGAGCGGTGCCGATGCTGATGCCATGGACACGGCATGGCTGGTTTGCTCTGGTGAGGGGCTTCTGCCCTGCTCTCGCCAGCCCCCTGCCCATGCTGGCCGAGCGCCGTGCCCGCGGCTCAGCCCGGCCGCGTGTGCTGCAGTGCACCGAGGAGGGGACCTGCAGCCTCGCAGGTGATCTGCATTGCAGCTTGCTCTCTGCTTGTCGTAACCGGGGCTGTCGGCAGTGGAAAGAAAACACGCTTGGAAGAAGCCTGCCAGGGGAAGGCAGGCGGGGGGAGAGGCAGGCAGCGAGCCCGCAGGCAGCCGTGGGGAAGAAGCGCCCTTCCCAGTCCTTGTCCCCTTCCTTGGGCATCAGCTGCCCCGGTCTGGCAGACGTGGTGGCACCAAAGCGAGCAGACATCTCCAGAGGTAGTCTAAGCCTCTCTGGAGCAAGGACCCGTGAGCTGGGAACATCCATCTCGGGAGTCCACCCCGGACTGGCTTCAGTGGCCTCTCCTAGGAGCACATCTCGCTGCAGTGCCTCAGTGCCATCAGCTTCATGCCTGACAGCATGCGTGTGTGTGTGTGGGGGATCCTGCACCCCTATTTTCAGCCATTTGTCTCCCTGTTCTGCTCTGCAGAACACCAGGCCAGACCAGGACTAACAGGGACAACAATGCCACTGCCTTCTTGCCAGCCTAGAAGAGGGGTGACATAGGGGGACACCCCAGAACTGACTGACCCAGAGACCTGCAGTGGGGCTGGGGGTTTCTGCCGGAGTTTGGTGGGATGTGGAGTGCTGGTGTCACATCAATTCTCCCTGCTTCCAAAGCTGGCTCCTGGATAACCTGGTCTGGCGGCATGTCACAGTCCCCACCTGCCCTGCAGTGGCAAGGCAGGGGACACAGCCAGCGCCCCACTCTCCCTACCTATGTAGTTCATGATGAATCCTTGCCCCTTCCCAAAGATGAGCCCGGCAGGGTCCGAGTGGAACTGGATGGTGAGGTCAGGGCTGGAGGAGTAGAGCTTCTGGGGACCACTGCTGCCGACGTACTGCCCCAGGATGCGGGCGGTGAGCTCGTCCCCATCATAAATGGTGAGGATGTCGCTGTTGGTGAGGTTCAGGCTGGAAAGGAGAGCTCGGCTAGAGAGCAGCTTGGGCAGGGAGCCCCGGCGGGACGCGACGGTGTTGGGCTCAACGGGCAGCAAGGTGGCCGCCTGCCCTGGCACTGCAGTGAAGCTGCTTCACGGCCCATCCCCATCCCCATCACTGTCCCCATCCCCATCCCTGCCCCATCCTCATCCCTGCCCCATCCTCATCACTGTCCCCATCCCCATCCCTGCCCCATCCTCATCCCTGCTCCATCCCCATCCCTGCCCCATCCCTGGGCAGGCTGGCCAAGCGCTGTGGGACTGGCCTGTCCCGGGTGGGTCAGCAGTGCTGGTTTTCAAAGGGCAACCCCGTCACTCGCCCCGGCTCCCCCCTCCCCGCTCAGAGCCCTGGGGGGCTCAGGACGGGGCGAGCCCTCGCCCGCCGCCAAGGCCGGGAGGTGCCGGCGGCTCCCTGGGGCAGGGTGGCCCAAAGCGCCGGGGTGGGGGGGTGTGGGGGTGCCTGCAGCCTCCCCGGACCCCGCCCCACGGCCGGACACCGCGGCCCCCCCCCCCCCCGGCTGCGGCTCCCGGGCGGCGGCGGCGGGAGCGGCCCGGCCCCGCCCGGGCGAGCGCCCGGCTCCCCGCGCTCGCCCCCGCGGCCAGCAGAGAGCAGTGGCGGCCCGCGGATGGCGCGGCGAGCCGGAGCCGCTCGGGCGGGGATGCCCGGGACCCGGCCGGGGATGCCCGGGAGCCGGCCGGGAGCCGGGGCCAGCACCGGCAGCAGCCTCCAGCCACCCCGTCTGGGTGGGGGCAAGGGGCTGGCCCCGGCTCCCCGGCAGAGGATGCTCAGCCCGGGGGCAGCG
>JADKXX010009507.1:0-17249 GCA_017310255.1 Butorides virescens | reverse complement strand
GGGAGGGGCTGGGGCAGCGGGGCTGGGGCAGGGACTCCACCGCCTCCCCTTCCCCATGGGGGAGAGGGGCAGGGGCAGAGCCCCAGGATGCTCCCGGCCCCGCAGGAGGAGTCTCCATCAGGTCTGAGGCTGAAGTAACTTCCCCAGCGAAGCCCGGCCTCCTGCACAGGGGCAGGATGAGGCCGGCTGTGCTGCACAAGACCTGTGGGCCCAGGACATGCTCGGGCACTGTGGGACCCCTCCCCGCACATCGGCCCACCTCATCCAGCCTTGTTTGCAGCCGCCTGAGATGATCCCCAAAGGTTTTATTAAGAACGTTCTTGGAAGGCGCCCAGCTAATCCCCATGGCAAGCTGACATTTGTAGTAAATCTCTGCTCGCTGTCAAACATGATTTTCTCAGTGACATTTATGTCTGATGACTTCAAATCGCTTGGCCTCCAGTTCTGCTCAGCCCAAGCACCCGCAAAGCTGGGAGAGGTGCACTGGGAGCTCCGACTTGTGATTTAACAGAAAGCTTCACAGGCTCTGTGACTCTAAGCTCCTGCGTGAAACACGCCCTCCTCTTGAAAACCCAAAATAGCATCGAAGGAGATTCCCTTTGCATCGGCAGCGTTATCATGCCAAGGGCTCCCAGCCTGGCGTCGCAGCCCAAACCCCCCGAACCCCGGGGGGTGCCTGCCCGTGCCCGGACGGTGCAGCCGGGGCTTGCTGGGCAGCTCTGCCTCCGCTCCCTGCGGCTTTCTGAGCCGTGTGGCTGGCAGGCAGGAGGGGAACCAATGCATTTTTGCAAAGTCCTGTTGGTCCCACAAGGGAAAGAAGGCAGGGCACAGGAGGGAGGGCTGGGCAGAGCCTCCCCCTGCCCCTCACCCTCCCTTAGTGCCAGTACCACACTCAGCCTGGAGACAGAGCGGAGGTTTCCAGCTCCTGGATGTCCCCAGGCTCTCCCAGCCCCGTACGAACCAGCTCGTGCCGGTGCTGCGTGTCACTGAGCCGCACGTGGCTGCGTGCTGCTGTGGCACCGCTCCCGGCGGCTTTGCTCTGGAGTTTGGGGCAGGGATGGGGACTAACTAGTACAGTGGGTGGTGTAACAGCACTTTGAACACGGGGAGCGGCACTGGGTGCTGTCCTGGACCCCCCCCCCCCCCGGGTGCTGAGTATATCACAGGGGATTAGGAAAGCTCTGAGGGGGAGAACAGGGAAATGGTGCTGGTCCCTGGGGTGGGGGGAGCAGGGATACTGCAGCGAAGTGGGCTGAGCACCGAGGTCTGGACTACTCACAGCTGGATGTCCAGGAAGAGCCGCTTCTCCTCGCCGACGTGGACCCTCCAGATGCAGTCCTCCCCCTCCGCGTAGGGCTCCGGCCAGTTGGGGGACAGGATCACCCCGGCCACGGCGGTCAGCTCCCCCCCGCACATGGCTGCGGGAGCGAGAGGCAGGCAGAGCTCAGCCAGGGTCCCAGGGGTGTTCGTGCCCACCGGCCCAGCATCCCCCCACGGCGCGGGGACTGACCTCGGCACAGCGGCTCCGTGTCGTTCCAGTAGGGATCCCGCATGTTGACGCACTCGATGACGGCGGGACCCTGCTCCAGGGAGTGCCCGGGGTCGCACGTGAACTCCACGGTGGTGCCCAGGTTGTAGGTGGGGTCGGAGGTGGTGAAGTTCCCATTTTGGATGTAAGGCTCATAGCAGTGGCCCCGCTCAAAGGCTGGAAGAGAACCCCCCCGTTAGCCCTAGGGGTGCGGAGCTGGCTGGGGGGGCGCTGCCCTCCCCTGCTCCTCACGCCCTCAGCTCTGGGGCTTTGCTAGATGAGCTCTGGGCTCTGCCGCCGTGCCCGGCTAGAAACCCATCCCTCCATCCCCGGCGTGCACGGATGGCCTCTTCCACGGTGTATTTTCCAGGCAATTAGGATTAACAACAGTTTATCTGTCCTGAGCCACGCGGGCTTAACCAAACCCCACTCCCATTGTGTATCAGCATCAGGAACGCGCTCGCTGGGTCGCCACTTGCTGTGTTTGCTGAGCAATCCACCCGAGGATTACTCTGCGTTGCTGAGCTTGCTCAGAGGCGCGGGGCTCCCGCAGGACTGATCCTGGACGAAGTCCTGTCTAGCATGCTCTAGGAGAGCCTGCTTGAGCAGGGGGGTTGGACTACATGATCTCCCAAGGTCCCTTCCAACCCTTGCCATTCTGTGATTCTGTGATTCTGTGATCCCGGCAGCAGGATGCACTCAAACGGCAACCGGAGCAAATCTCTGTGAGCTGCCTGGGGCTCGCCCAGCGCCCCCTCCCCAAAGGAGCCGTGGGCCAGGGTCAAGAGGAAGGCAGCTGGGGAGCAAGCGCTGCAGCGAGGGCGGGAGCCGGGGCAGCCCCCGACCCTGCAGCCGGTGTGGGCTCGGTACCCAGCAGTGCCGTGCCACGGGGACCGAGGGAAGGGGACAGACTGGGCCTTTGGTGGTGACGGTCACCACAGGCTGTGTCATTCCCACGGCACCGATGGCCTTTTCATCCCGTGGAAGGGCCCCATCCTGGACACAGCACCCACTGGGCAGGCACAGATGTGTCCCATGGCCTCTCAGCTTGCCAATGAACCTTTCTGTTGGAGTAAATGCAATTTCACCATTTCTTTCCCTATTTTTTTCTAGGCAAACGTTTTCCCCAAAGCTACTCCAGCACCAGCTGAGGTTCAGGTTGCCCCGTGTGCCTACAGCGACATGAGGACAAGTGGCACGGCAGAGCACCGGGTCTGCCGGTGCCGGCTGAGCCCCTGCCTACGGCCGTATCTCTGCAATTGCCTGAAGGTCCCGAGGCCCCTGCCGCTCTCGGGGGTACCGAAAGGGGAGCACGTCACCTTCGAAGCGTATGTTGAAAGCCGTGGCGGCCGCCGGCTCCTCCGCGAGGAAGTCGATCCTGATGGAGGAGCCGTCGCTGATCACGCCTTCGAAGGGCACGCTGTCGGCGCGCAGCGAGTCGTAGAGGACGGCGGACTGGTTCGTGTCCCCGCTGTACACCACCATCCTGCCCGGGAGGACACGGCACGTTACGTGGGACAAGCATCCCCATGCTCCCCCCCACCCCCGCCCCGAGCATCACCTCCTCCTCCCCCAGCGCTCACGGAATACGGCATTTCAAAGAAATCGTGCAAACAAAAATTGGCCAACCTGCTAAGTCTCTTTTACTGTGTCATTAACAGGGGCTTTATCCTTTGATTTTGCTACAAGGCACAACCCTGCCTGTTACCAGACCGACTCTTAATGCAGTTTAAGCACAAGCATCAGCACCAGCGTGTGCTTGGCGTTACGGACGCGGGTAGCGTGGGGTTTGCAGCTCCTTGCGCCACGGTGATGAGCAGTGCCGGGCACTGGGCGTGCGGGGGGAGGCGAGGACGGGTGTGACACAGCACACGGCGTCACCCCGCGGCTAGCCGGGTCAGGGGACCGGCGAGGTCCCCCGCACGGAGCGCAGGGCCTGGGGATGGCAGGGGTGGGTGCTCTGCGCCTGCCTCTCGCAGCTCTTTTCGCTCCAAGACCTGTCTTGCCTCCTGAGTGCTTGAGCACCAGAATCGGGAGGCTCCTCTTCTGCACCAGGATCTTTCTCTGCCCCCATCCTCTGGCTGGCAGCCTCCCCCGTGCTGCACCCCGAGCTCGGGTGGGTGCTGCTCCGGGAGACCCGCAGCCCGGGGGCCGGGAGGGCAGGAGGTGTGAGCTGGGGGAGCTGGGAGCTCCCAGCCCTTGGTACATTTAGTGGCCAAGCAAAGCTCCTCACCCCGGGCCAAGCAAAGCTCTCCGTGGTCCCAGGGGTGCAGGGGAAGGGGCGCAGCCCAGACCTCGCCGCCGGCCGGCAGCGCCCGGGCGCGGGAGCGGCTCCCGGAGCCTTACCTGTCCTTCTCGGTCAGCAGGAGCTTCTCGAAGTGGAGGTGCAGCTTCTGGCCCGGGGGGGCCCCGATCACCCACACGCAGTACATGCTGCTCGACTGGTTCCCCGTGTAGCTGGGCGAGAGGACGCGGCCGATGGTGGCGTTGTGGACTGTCCCACCGCAGGGCGCTGCCGACACAGAGCACAGCCCCGCTGAGACGGGCAAGGAGCCGGGGCCAGGCAAAGGGTACGGGCTGGCATTTGCACCCGGGGCTTCTGCACAGCAAAGGGGATGAACCCCTCCACTGATGCCTGCCCAGCTCTGCTCAGCAGTCTTTAATGCACAAACCTCTTGCCTGGCTTTGCGTCGCTTTGTTTTACGTACACACGTAAATGCTCACACGTACAGGCAAAATCTAGAAATTCCTTTCCCTTCCCGCCCTCATTCGGAGGCAGACTCTGCTGCCACTGATGCACAAACCCGCAGCACCTCGGGCTGCACCGTGCGCAGAGCCGGGCACGGCTTCCACGCTTTCCCAGGACCGCGCTCAACTCACGGCGCAAAGCAAGCAACTCTCATTCTTTTTCTTTGGGGATCCCCGTTTTTCCGAGCACCGAGGCTCACTAACGAGGGGTGTACCTGAGCAGATAGGCTCTGGGCTGCTCCAGTGCGGCCTCGAGGCGTTGATGCACGTCAGCACCCTGGGACCCTGCAGCTCGTAGCCCAGGTGACAGTGAAAATGAGCAATGCCACCCGAGTGCAAATCCATCACCGTGACGTCTCCGAAGTCAGGTCTCCGTGGAAAGTTGCAGCTCAGCATGAACACTGCAACAAGCACAGACATTTCAGAGCTTAGGGCTTGTCTGCTCCAAGCCACCCCTCCGTCGGGGTGGGGAGCGCTGGGGACACGCTGGACGTGCCCACGGTGCCACGGACAGACCTCGCCAGCCGCAGAGCACCGACCGACCCCCACGCTGCTGCTTCTCTACCTGTTACTGCTTTTGCTCAGACCCAGTTTCTATTTTAAAAAGAATTTGCTTGAACTCATCTATTTTTTATAGCTCTTCAAGATAAAAAATAGACCTGCAGTCTGAGCCTGTGCAGGAAGAGCTGCTGCACGGGGACAGAAACGGGGCAAGGCGGCTGTGAGGAGCATCAGCCACCGCTGGGGTCTGGGATGTTGGTGCACGTTGAACCCTCTGCCCGGGGCACGCCATGAGTTGCTGCTCGCCCCCACCCCAGCCGATGCCCCGAGCACGGGCACGCAGTGAACCAGGAGCCCGGCTGGTCTGTGTGTGCAGAGCCCGGCATCATAGAATCATAGAATCATAGAATCATAGAATGTTTTGGGTTGGAAGGGACCTCTAGAGGTCATCGAGTCCAACCCCCAGCATCCTTCCACCCCCGCAGCCCGGTGGGGCCGAGCCCCCCGGGACTGACGCCCCATCCCACCCCTCCTCGCACAGCCACGTCGGGGAGGCACCCACCCTGGTAGTGCAGCTGGAAGGTCCCCACCACCTCGTCCTGGAAGGTGCGGAAGTAGACGGAGATGGTGTTGGTGGGGCTGCGGATCACCTGGCCCTCCACCAGCAGGGTCTGGTTGGCCAGGACCACCAGGGCATCGCCGTCCACCCCGCGGATGGAGAGCACCTCCCCGTCCGACAGGTTCACGCTCTTCACCTGGGTGGGAGCAGAGACCCGTGAGCTGCGGGGGTGAAGGTGGGGGTCCCAGTGGGGGGTGCTGGGCGAGCGGTCCCGTCCCAGCCCCAGCCACACGCGGCGCCCGCAGCCGCAGAGCATTGCATCGCCACAGCCTTCCCCCGGCACTGCTCTGAGCACTGGCAGCTCCCTGGGGACAGGACCCGCTTGTTCAGCTGCGATGGAGCGGTCTGCACCCCGCATGAGCCCAAGGGACCCCCCATGACTGCTGAGCCCTTCTCCCCCCCCGGGAGCACGGGTGCAGGCAGCTAGAGCCGCTCACTCGAGACGCGTTTCAAAGCTGGATGCTCCTGTGCAGCACAACTGGACCCACATCTGGCTCCCCGCTGGAACGGGGGACGTAGGCAGGGGGGTAGAGGTGGTGAGGGTTAGACAGGAGGAAGATGGAGGGGTCCCATGGGTGGCTGGGCAGGGGAGCGGTGGGGCCCCAGCTCCACCTGCATCAGCCCTGGGAGCAGAGCCACATCTTGGGGCACCCCGGCACGGAGCACGGCCATGGCCAGGGCTCACCAGTCTCAGCCATGGCTGGGCCATTCGGCGCAGGTCTGCAGCCAAAGCAGGGCACTTTTGCAGGGCTCGGTGCTCACCATCCACCCTGTGCACCAGGCATCCCCCCCCCCCCCCCAGGATCCCTCAGCCACACCGGGGAGCGGATGGGGAGGCACATGGCAAACGTGCCTAATGAGCAGCCCCAAAAGGCTTTAATTATTATTTGGAAATAGCTGAAAAGTAACCTCATATTTGCATTTCACGTCCATTTAGCTTAATAAACAGTCTCATATTTCAGCAGAAAGATGCTCATCAGATCACTTGTTTCCTTAAGTGCGCGAGGCCCAGGGCTCTATATTTAGCACACACCGCAGCCTCAGCCCGTGATTGCGAGCGCTCCCGACGATGTTGTGACTGGAAGGATTTGTGGCTGTTGTCACAAGCGTGCCCATCTCCCCCACCCGCCGCAGGAGGCGGGGATGTGCCAGGCTCCGGGGCCGCTGGTACGGCAGCGGGAGCCGCACGGGGCCACCTCGCAGTGCCTGGCATCCTCTGGCTTTCTGCTGGAAGAAGCGAGATTTCCTCGGGAGAAACGACCCCGACCCCAGCGGGCAGCTCTCTGCCCGCCCTGAAGGTCTCTAAGCCCTGAGTGGTGCCTAGAAAAGCTCGGTCCTTGCTGCGGGGCTGGGTCGGGCAGCCCCCAGGCTGGGTCAGAGCGCGCCAGGGTCCACCCCAGCCCACACTTTTAGCCCAGGAGGAGCTGATTTTGCCTCATTTTGCAGCAGGGTGCTGGGTCACTGCAGAGTCCTGGTCCTCACTGCGGGGAAAAGCATCCCTCGGCCTCGTGGGTGCCGCACGGTGCGTCGGAAACGCGGGGCAAGAGCCTGTGCTGGACCCCGACCTCTCCCAGGTCGTTTCTTCTCCCCCAGGCTTTGTCCTGAAAATGTGCCTCCCCAGCACAGCGTGCGCCATCGCCTCCGGTGGGATGGCTCGGATCTAATTATTAATAAATGGAATTCATTAAATGTTATTTGGGAGGAACTATTGGGAGCGCGGGATCCAGGGATGCTCACTGGGCTAGGTACAATGCCAACGACTCCCTCCCGCTGGGGCAGAGTTTTGCTTCCCGAGCCAGGTCTGAATCCCTGCAAAGGCGTTTCCAGGGTGTTCCTAACACATTTTGTTCTGAAATCACTCAAAGACAAACCTGCTCCCCAGCCAGCTTCCTCCGGCGATGGCCGCCACCAAGCCCGCTCTCCAGCACCCAACCGCTCCGGCAAATTAAAGAGAAACGTTGAGGAGCGCCGCCCGAGCGCTGGCTGCGGCCGAGCTGCTCCGCTCCCCGCCTGGGAAGGGGTTTGGGAGGCGCAGCGGGAGCGGGCAGAGCTCTGCGGGACACAGGGAGGTGCTGAATGCTGCGGCGCCCCCCCGCCCCTCCGGGGGGGGGGGGGGGGGGGGGGGGGGGCAGGGGGGCACCGCTCGGCTCCGCGCCAGCCTCCCCTTTCCTCTACCCGTGGGCTCGGAGGAGCCCGGAGCAGGGGTGCCGCTGCGAAAGCCCCGCTGCTCCCCGTGCCAGCGCCAGGTAGGCAGGCGTCCCCCGAGGACCCCCCCCCCCCCCCGGCTCCGGAGCAACCGGCGGGTACAGACGGACGCGGTGGCCTCGCGCCAGGGACCATCAGCCGCGGCAAGAGGGACCATATGTGCGAGTTCCTGCCAGGGGCTGGGGAAGGACAAGTTCTTGCTTTAATCCAAGCCTGCGCCGATGTCAGCTCCTAAAGAGTCTGTTGGGAAGACAGGAGGCATCCTTGATTCAGGCTGCCAGCCTCGCTCACCCACTAGAAAAACCTCTTTAGGGAAATTCTATTCCCTGCCAAGAAGATTCAAGAATTTAAAAAAGAAATGTAATTTTCACGAAGCGTTCGGAGAGATGGCTGCTCCACGGCCGCCGGGGCTGCTCGGCGCGATGTGGCTGGCGCAGGCACAGCCCTCCCCGGGATGCTGCCAGGGGCCCGGGGGGCTGCCGGCAGCCAGCAGAGCGGGGACCCCCAGCTCTCACGTGGCGCTGGGTAGCCCCCAGCACCAGGCAGGATTGCTGCAGCCCTTCCCAACACCACCCCTGACGCCCAGGCTTCGCACCCACTGCTCACTGAAGGGAGATTTCCCCCGCAGCGCGGAGGCTCTGACCAAGGGGTGCGAGGGAAGGGAGCAGAGGGTCCCCGTGGCCTCCGGAACGGCTCCCGCAGGAGCTGCCCCAGGGCTCTGCGCTCCCGGTCTCTGTTTTGGGGCAGGGCAGCAATGCCGCAGCCATTCCTGCCGCCACCGGGCTCTCCATGGTCCCTGCGTGGAGAGGGGAGCTCCCACGCGGGGTCAGCGCCTCCCTGGCCCCGGGGCTTCTCTTTAATGAGACTCACAGAGGTAAAACTCCACGCTTCGCCTTTGGGTGCTCTGCCCTCCCTGTGCCGCACGCTGAGTCCCTTCCCCACGCTTTCCCGATGCGCTTCCTCGCCTCCAGCCCCCAGCGGGACCCGCTGAGACCGCACACCGCTCGTGACAGGGGAGTGCACCAGCCCAGGCTCCACACGGAGCCCATCCAGCCCAGCCGGGCTTCTCCCACACCAGTGTCCCCGAGCAGGTCTGGCCTCCAGAGCTCAGCCCCAGCAAGGCCACCGCAAAAGAGGAATCCTCCATGTGGAAAAGGGAATCCCCCACGTGGAAAAGGGAATCCCCCCTGAGTCACTTCTGCCTCGCACCATCCTGGCAGGAGAGCTCAGCCCCACTCCTCCTCCTCCTCCTCCTCCTCCTCACCCAGCGAGGTCTCCCCTGCCCATCCCCATCACAGGAGCTGTGAATTAAATCCAAATCACTTAAACGTTAACCAATTATCCACAGCTCGGCGAGGCAGCCGCGGAAGTTGCACTGCGTTACTCCGGCACCTGCCCGATGTAATTAGCCTGGGAGCCACCGAAGCTCGCAGCGCTTGTACATGTGAAATAATTAAAAAGCGATGGAAGAGAGTCCGTCAGCACCAGGCAGGGCGAGGGGGAGCAGCCGGGAGGCAAGCCCTGTCCCAGGATCGCCAGGATGGGCAGTGGTACCCGCCGTCCATCGGCGGCTCCAGCTCGTGCATCCCTTACTCCGCTCCCCAACCTGAGAGCCGCCGCCACCCCTGTGGTCTCCAGTCTGGTTTTGCAGGCTTGTTGGGAGCAGCCAGGCACGGGTCTTTACGGCAAAGCCTGCTCCTGATGGCGGGGGAACATCCCCGCCGTGGGACCAGAGCTTTCTGCACCAGCCCCGCCGGTCGGGGGTGACGTCCAGGGTGGACTCGTTGTTTTAAAATCCGGTTTCCATGCAAACAGGGACAACGTTTCTGCCCCGTGCTCTCCGTCTCCCCCACGGGCTCATCAGCACGTATTGGGTGTGACATCCCCTGCACGAACTGAAGAGAGGGGATAAATCCGTTGCCTCGCTTGCCACGAATGCTATTTCCAGCTTCCTTGGGATGTAAATCATGCTGCTGCTGCTGCTGCTGCTGCTGCTGCTGCTGCTGCTACTGCTGCTGCTGCTGCTGCTGGTGCTGCTGCCCAAATGGCTCGAAAGCCTTCTGCAGAGCTGGCTGCCTGCAGCGGCAGGTCAGGGATGCTGCCATGCTGGAGCAGGTCAGCCCTCACCCATGGGTGCCTGCGGAGGGGGCCCTGCAGCGGCTGGGGTGGCGGGGCAGGGACGGGCACCCCCCTTCCCTCCTCCCTAAGCTCTGCTGAGCTGCTGCCCACCCTGGGGCAGGGCACGGGCACCCCCCTTCCCTCCTCCCTAAGCTCTGCTGAGCTGCTGCCCACCCCAGGGCAGGGACGGGCACCCCCCTTCCCTCCTCCCTAAGCTCTGCTGAGCTGCTGCCCACCCCGGGGCAGGGCACGGGCACCCCCCTTCCCTCCTCCCTAAGCTCTGCTGAGCTGCTGCCCACCCCGGGGCAGGGCACGGGCAGGGGTTTTGCTGCACTCAGCTGCAGGCAGCAGCTCCGGGGTGCTCAGCACCGCCGCCTGCAGCCCCAGGGCCCATCTTCCCCCAGCCCCCAGTGGTCCCCATCCAGCCGGGGTGGCTCAGCCCTGCCCGGCCACTCATGGGCATCTTGGGCGCCCCGGGGGCTGCCGCCGGACGGGCTGCAGGGTGCATGCTCAGCCAGCTACGGACCCGCTGCCGTGATTTAATTTGTCTGAAAAGCTCAGAAGCATCAGCAAAGCGAAATGCAAAGCTCAGGGGTTGGAGAGGCTAATTTTATGCTCCATTAAAATCTCAGCTTACAATGGAGCAAGGTCAGGAGCGGTGTCACCTGATGGATTATGGACGGAGGCGAATTTACAGTGGAGCAGCCTGTCCTTAGCACCCTGCGGCTCTGGGGAGACAGAGTTACTGCCACGGAAAAGTGTCTGAGAGGCACACGCAGCCCGGTGCTCGCCCCTCCGCCACCACTGCCGCTGCCCGGCTCTGCCGGCGCCCAGGGCAACGTCCCCACGGCGCCCGCTGCCGCAGCCGCAGCCGCGCCGCAGAGGTCACCCCTCGTCCCCAACCGGGGGGATGGCAGGAACAAGCTCACTGGAACTACCCCTCCTTTTAATGCACATTCTTAATTAGGCAGATTAAAAGCTAATGGCTTGTAGTTGGATGCAAACGGCGACAGGGGGAAACCGCAAGAACAAGAAAGGATGGCGCACCAGGGCAGGGAGAGCGCGCACCGGCGGTGTTTGGAAGACGCCAGAGCCCCTGCCCTGCTCCCAGCCTCGCCGGGCGTTTTGGGGAGCGCTGACCCCGCTCTGGGGGGTTTGCACAGCCCTGGCACGCGGGGTGCTGCACCCACCCGCAGCCGCCCTCCCCGCAGAGCTCCCTGCTGCGGCGGGGGGGTTTTGCTCGCCCGCGGCGTTTCGGCTGTGCAATTGCCAGGGACCTGGCCCTGCTTCCCCCTAGGAGCCGTTTGGCAAAACCCCTCCAGAGCAAGCCCTGGCTGGCAGGGCAGCGAGGGCGGAGGGCTGGTGGCCGCGCCGGAGGCAGCGCTGCTGCTGCGCCCCTTCCCACGAAGGCTGAGTGCTTTTTTTTCACAAATTGCCTGCCAGGGTCGTCTTGTTAAATTAATTGCACGGCATTTTAACGCTTTGATCGTTGCTGATGTTCGGGATGTACCAGTTCCCCCGTACAGTTCATTTATGACACGGCCTAAGTAAAAACTCATTTTTTCCCTGGGAAAGGGTTTTCTCAGCACGTGGGGGTGCCCGGGGTGGCCGTGCCCAAGGCCAGGGGTGCTTTGCACCCTTCACTGGGGGGCTGGGCCATGGCGATCCCCCCACCCACGCGCTTCTCACCTGGAGCTCGACGCCGTAGCCCGTGTAGACGGTGACGTTGTAGGTGCACTCCAGGTAGCTGTGCCGGGGCAGCGGGGGGTAGTCCGTGGAGTCGATGTAGCCCTCGGGGTCATGGAAGCTCATGCTACAGAGGACTGGGGGGGACGTGCGTCAGCGATTGCCCCAGGGGAACAGCTCCCCCAGCAGCTTCCCCCCGTGCCCGGGTGCTCCCACTGCCCCAAACCCCAGCACCCAGGTCCCTGCTCCAGGGCTGAAGCGCAGAAGGTTTTGGGCAGCCCCACCAACCCAGGCGGTGCTGCCAGCGCCGTATGCAGCGCCGCTCCCCATCAGCTGCCGTAACCCCAGCCCCGTGCCCCCCATCCCCATGCCCCCCATCCCCATGCCCCCCAGCCCTGTGCCCCCCATCCCTGTGCCCTCCATCCCCGTGCCCCCCATCCCTGTGCCCCCCAGCCCCGTGCCCCCCAGCCCTGTGCCCCCCATCCCCATGCCCTCCATCCCCGTGCCCCCCAGTCCCGTGCCCCCCATCCCCGTGCCCTCCATCCCCGTGTCCCCCAGCCCTGTGCCCCCCATCCCCGCGCAGGCAGCGCCCCTTACCCGGCGTGGGCTCCGTGGTTATGACGGTGGTGGTGATGATGGTGGACGTGGTGGTCTCTTGGCTCTCTTCCGAGGCGGAGCCGGGCACCTCGCTCCCGGTGCCGCTGCTCTGGTTAGCGGCAGCGCCGGTGGGAGCTGCGGTTGGAGCCTCGCTGGCATCGCCCGCGCCGCCGGGGAAGGGCCAAGGGGCCGGCGGCGGCAAGGTAGACGGGGAGATCTGCAGCACAGGGTGGCTGGTGGTGGCCTGGCCCCCCCAGGGCAGCTCAGGGGTGCTCTGCTCCACGTCCCCCACCCCGGCCACCGCTCCGGCCGGTGCGTGCGGCTCTTGGGAGGCAGCAGGGAGCCCGGAGCCCAGCGGGCTGGCCGGGGGGGCAGCCCTGGGGGGCCCTGGAGGGGTGGGCTTGGGTCTCGCGTGCTTCCTTGCCGTATTGGCTTGCTTTAGAGTAGGTGGCTTTTTCTTAACAGGGAAAGTTTGTTTTGCATCAGCGTCGGGGGCGGCGGTGGGCGTTGGCAGGACGCGGCTCCGCACCAGCAGCGTCCTCTCCTCCGCTGCCGGATCGGCGCCGTCCTCCGCGGCCGGCAGCAGGTTGAGGGCAGTGGTGTGCCCGGGCTCCCCGGCTCTGCCCTCCGGCTTGTCCACCAGCTCATCCGCAGCGAGACGGTCCGGGCTGGTGGGGACCAGCGCTGCCCCTGATCCGCTGTCTGCGAAAAAACGGGGAAAAGTGAGACTTGGGGCAATTCTGGGCATGAAATGATAGCTGGGCACGCAGTCAGCCCCCCCGGGGAGCTGTGGCTGCTGGAACGCCCGCTGCTCCCCCAAAGGGGCTCGTTGTGGGACAGCAATAACGAGCCTGCACCCGCTCCCCGAGCGTTGGGTTTCTGCTGAAACTTGGTGGCCTCATCTGGCCGGGTCAGGGCTCTGCTTGCTCTCCTTATCCAGAGGTGGCTTGTTCAGGGACCTGGCTCCTTCCCACCGTCTTCCCCGTGCCCAGCGGGGCACAGACCCCGATGAACCGGCTTCCTCTGGTGGCAAAGCACCACCCGCTTCGGCAAAGCCTCTCCCTAGGCAGCCACCAACCTTGTGTGTTGGGCAAAAAAACGCGTGGGCAAGAAAGAGCAATCAAAGCCGTACGGCCGCCGCTTGGGCCAGGGAGTTTAATTGCGTGAAATACGGATTTATTCACCACCCGTGGGTCTGTCGGGGCCGCGGGCCGCCGTGCAAAAGAAGCTGCAAGGAGCACCAGGGCTCTGCGAAACGCTGCGGAAAGCTGGGAGAGGCAGAGAGTCAACATTTTCCATGGAAACAGCAGTTGCCAGGGAAGGCGCTTTATGCGCTGTACTTACAGACCAGCCCCCTCAGCCCCCCCTGGGAGGGTTTGGAGCCCCCCCCAGTCCCCAAAATG
Organism: Butorides virescens; assembly: GCA_017310255.1. Lineage (NCBI taxonomy): Eukaryota > Metazoa > Chordata > Aves > Pelecaniformes > Ardeidae > Butorides > Butorides virescens. Next base: position 3,844 of record JADKXX010009507.1, on the reverse strand, counting down.
TGGGGTCCCTGCCCTCAGTGTGGGCAGGCGCCTGGCTGGGCATGGGGGGGTCTGCGAGCCCCCAGCCCCGCCGCTGGCCCAGGGCATGTGTTCCCCTCCGTGACTGCAAACGAAGGCACCAACGTGCTCCGAAAAGTGGGTTGAGGTGGCCGGGGGGGCAGCGGGGACGTGTGCCCACCAAGGTGCTGGGGTTCTGTGGGACAGGGACCGGAGCAGCAGCCGGGGGTTTCTTTCCCAAGCAGACTCCAGCAAAGCACGACAAAACCTCTGGCTCACCCCGGGCACTTCGTTACCATTAGTGCTACAGAGATGTTAAACAAAAGCAGAACGCTCAGGTTAAATTTAAACTTGATTTTTTTTTTTTTTTTTGCATTTCAAATTCTGCTAATTAAGGTAGGACCAGAGTGAAAAGGAAGAAAGGAGCTTTTGGGCGTGAAACCCCAAACACAGGGGCACGGCCAGGCTGAGAACAGCTCCCCCGAGTCCAACCGCCCGTTCCATCGCCCCGTGATCTTAATGCCCTTGAACTTCTGCTCCTGCTTTCTGCAGAGGCGCGCACTGCGTACGGCTCAGCCCCTGCGCGACGGGGATGTGCGGGATCAGCGGCTTTACGGGACTCGGGCTCGTACACCGTAAGGTGCGAGCGCCCACCCGGATGGACCAGGGACCACCAGGCACCACCCCCACTGTCACCTCCACATGTGCCAGGGAGAAAAGGCACCCAGGGTGGCAGCGGGGTGGCAGGGTCTGGCCCTGGATGGCCCGGTGGTCCCTGCCAGCTCCCCTTCTTGCTGCAGCTCGTGCAGGGAGGAGCAGCGCTCTCTGCTCCAAACGGTCGCTCTGCAGCAAAAGCCGCACAGCGTCACCCGCGGGGACGGGGATGTCCCCGTGGATGGGCAATGTCCCCGGGCCGTTATCGCGCAGCCGGTGCCGGCAGGGCGGGAGGATGGGCGCAAGCTGCTGGCACGGGGGGAAACAAGGAGCCTGCTGAAAGTTGGCACCGCTCTGCCTTCTGGGGGGCTGCAGCGGTTTCTGGCGAGACCCAGAGATAAGGGAACACAGCAGGAGAAGGCGAAGGCTGGGAGGGTTAGCCTGCAGGATGGAGTTTCCAAACTCTGCTCCTCCAAGCCTGGAGATGGATTTTCGCCCAGGCCTGTGCAGTGACTGCGCTGCAGGGGTGCGGGAGCCTTCCCCTCCGCTGCAGGGGGGCTCCCCGCTCCCCTTGCCGTGCCGTGCCGGGGCAGTCCCCGAGCTGCCGCTGCTCCTCGGCCCCGGAGAGCCCTCGCACGAGCTGCTCTTACCGGGCTGGTCCTCAGCCCCAGCTCCCTGCGCCGCCGGGGCCGTGCCCGTGCCCACCCCAAGCCGCTGCTCCCGGCCGCCAGCCAGCCGAGCCGCACACCTAGCCACGGGCGAGCCAGTCCCGGCTACCACGGGCTTCCTGGCCCCTCCCGTTATGCTTCCCATGACTTAAAAAGTTAACTTTTTAATTAGCAGCGGTTCAGCAAATTCATCAGCTGATTCCTTTAGCACATTAGGAGACATCTCACACACGTCGTCTGCAACCACCGACTTGGGGCAGCTCTCACCAATCTCCCCCGGGTCCCCCTGGGGGGCTGGGTGCCTCGGTGTCCCCACGCATGCTGCTGCTTCTGGGGTGGCCTGGGACCCCCTGCACCCTCTGCTTGTTTCTGAGTGTCTCTGCTTCCCTCTCCATCGATGAGCCACGGCTCAGCTCATCGGTTTGAGCGCTCCGCAGCAAAACGGTTTCCGTGTTACGGGAGAAGATGGGGCTACCGGGCAAGGAGGAGGTGGCACGGCCCCGGGAGGCGAGGAAGAGGGGGCTCGCTGGCCAGCGGAACGCGGTGGGGACACAGTGGGACACCAGCTCACAGTGGGACACTGGGGGTGTTCCCACAGGAGCCTGGGTCCCTAAAGCTGGTGTGTTCCCAGGAAGAGCAGAACAGCATCCCCGGGTTGTTTGTCATGTGAGCCCTAATTCTTAACGGATGTTGCCATTAAAGCGCATTTTATGCTTTCAGAAAGTTGACTAATTTCTTATTAGATCCTTTGCCAGGATGCATTTAAACGATTCTGTCTTTAACAAAGCATGAAATAAAACACTCTGTATAGCGACTCCGTAATGAGATACTTAACACGCTTTAGTTTGTAAAGGGCAAACGCGTATTTCAGGGAAGCGCAGAACGCAGCCGGGCTGGAGCGGGGAGACGGAGGCGCGGGGGGGCGCTGGCGTCGGTGATTAATAAGGGCATACCCCCCGTTACCAGAGGGAGAAGCCATTAACGAGCTGAACTCCAGATTGCATCGCCACCCCCAAACTGGGGCTGTGCGCCAGCACGTCCCCGAGAGGTGGGCTGCCAGCCCTGCCTGCTGCCTCCCCCCGCTCCCACCCCATGGGTGCTGGTGTGGTGCTGTGACCCCCCCCCAGGGCCCAGCACAGCCCCGGCTGCCCCCCTCACTGCTCGGCCGGCTTCAGGAAAAGCAAAGAGCGGGTGAAACAGAACCGAGCATCCTCATCCGTAAGGAGGGATCGCAGTAGGTCTCCGTATTCGACACGAGGAGGAGGGTGGGCTCGGGTAAGGCACCTCCCGTGCCGATCTGAGTGCAGAGAGCGGCTCTCCCACCTCCAAGGAGTACGGGGTAGCGACGATGGGGGATGAGGTTTGGGATTGCTCAAGCGCCTTCGGTGCATTTCTACCCAGGAGCCAGCCCAGGAGCGCGGGGGGCTCGTGGCTGGAAGCTCTGCAGCCCCTCTCCCCTCGCCGGCGCGGGGCGATGCCGCCCGCCCGCCCGAGCGCTCAATAAACCACCGGAGATTTATGATCAGTTCCGCGGATTTACTCTGAGTTGCAGAAGCAAAACTATTATCGTAACGGCGGGGAGGAAATGTCAGCACCGGCCGATGGCTGGGGGCTGCTCACAGCCGGGCTCTCACCCTCTGCCACCCGCTCCGGGCACGGGACGGGGGTGGTGAACGTCACCCAGCGCTGCAGGACACCCAGGCCTCCCACCACCGCCCCGGCCCCGCGGGAGGCTGGGCTGGGGGCCGGGGCAGGCGGAGCAGGACCCTTCCCAGCTGCCAAAATCCATCTGGTTCTGCGCAATCAATCGATGCGGAGACGCTGAGCTGGTGGAAGAGAAATGATCGCGTTTGACCTTGATCTAATCTGCTAAACCAGCTCCGGAGGAAGTCAATGCTATCAAGATGCATAAAGGGTTTATCTTGTATCTGCATCGGGAGCGCTCCGCAGGCGGCTCGAGCCTGGAAAGGCTTCTCTCAATCCACGAAAGCCTCCGCAGGCGGCCCCGCAGCCCCGGCTCCCCCCGGGCTCGGCGTGGCAGCCGGGGCACCGCGCTCCGCTCCTGCGAGATGGGACAGAAACGTCCGGGACGGTTTGGACCACAAGTGACCTTAATGCAAAGCGACAGCTCGTCTTCAGGTCTATTCTGGGATCTGCCTAGATACCGGCATGTAAACACCGAGGACGGAAGCTGGGCTCCAGGGAGGATGTCTCCAACCAGCTTTCACTCCCCCACGATTTATACTTAGCCGCCGTCGGAAGCACTCGCTCCTCTGCAGGGCACGGGTGCCGAGTGCGCCGAGCTGCGCGTGGGAGCCTGCGGGCTGCGGGCCGGGGCTGGCGGCGGGGACACGGCCCCAATCCCCGGGGCTGGGGCGATGGTGTGGGGGTCTCGAGAGGCAGAGGGGCAGGAGGGGCAGCAGGACAGGGCAGGCAGGGCAGGGCAGGCAGGGCAGGAGGGGCAGGCAGGGCAGGCAGGGCAGGAAGGGCAGGGCAGGAGGGGCAGGCAGGGCAGGCAGCGCAGG
>JADKXX010009506.1:0-23648 GCA_017310255.1 Butorides virescens | reverse complement strand
GGCAGGAAGGGCAGGGCAGGAGGGGCAGGCAGGGCAGGCAGCGCAGGCAGGGCAGGAAGGGCAGGGCAGGCAGGGAGGGAGGGGCAGCAGGGCATGGCAGGGCACGCAGGGCAGGGCAGGGCAGGGCAGGGCAGGGCAGGAAGGGCAGGCAGGGCAAGGCAGTGCAGGCAGGGCAGGCAGGGCAGGGCAGTGCAGGCAGGGCAGGCAGGGCAAGGCAGTGCAGGCAGGGCATGGCAGGGCAGGCAGGGCAAGGCAGTGCAGGCAGGGCAGGCAGCACAGGCAGGGCAGGCAGGGCAGGGGCAGGGGCTGCCAAAGCCGCTCCCGTCGCCCAGACCCAGCACCGCCCTGGGGGCTTGCAGGGCACCAGCCACCCGCCCAAGCAGCACCCTCAGCCGGTCAGGGAGGGCCCTGGCGCCAAACGCGTGCCGAAATCTGAATGAGCGAGTCCAAATGCCCCCCGACACTTGCTGTCATGTGAAAAATTATCGACCTCAAAGACCAACATAACGGGGTCCGTGCTCTGCCCCACGCAATCCTTCTGCCCCTACAAAGAACGATGACTTGCTCTAACAATGTTTATTTTCAGCTGCAAACAGCCAGTATCTTTTGCCATTTTAGGATAGTTTTATCTCGCTCTTTTGAAGAATTTTGTTTTCCCGCTGCTCAGAGATAACCCTGCTTATCGCCCGTGTTCTGTGTGCAGGCAGCGATGGATCTCGGGGTCGTGGCCTGGGATTTGCCGTGACCGCCCGGGCACGTTAACTGAGCAAACTGCAACGAATTAAGCAAAACAGTGAATGAGATTGCAAGGCCAGGCAAACGGGCGAGAACTAATTAAATGTGAGCTCGAGCTCTCCCCGCTGCCACAATTTCGTAGGCCATCAGCTCTTGCTCTCCATAAAAGCAACCCAGGCTTTTCAGCGTTCCCTCTCACAAGGCAGCCTGGCCGTGTTTTGCACAGGGCGGGCACGGTGCATTCAGGGAGCGTGGCCCCAGTGCCAGCGTCCCCCCCGTTCCCGCTGAGGGGGGCCCAGCAGCACTCCTGGGCATGGGGCACCCCCAGATTCTGCCTTTGACCCAGCGCAGCGCTGTGGGGAGATGAAAAGTTGCAGCTTCTGGACCTTGAATTAGCAGCCAAACCCACGCCGAAACCCGTGGTGCTGTCGGACCCTCCCTGTCGGCGACAGCGGCGGCTGCTGCGGTGCCTGTGCTGCCCCCCTGCAGCAGGGACCCCCCCACAATCCAGGGGCTTTCGGTTAGGGACACAGCGAAGAGCTCGTTCCAGCCCCGAAAGCCTTTGCGGAGCAGCAGGGGATGGGAAGGCAGCGTTCAAAGCGCGGGGGGGAGCTGGCAGCAAAGCGCCGTGCCCGCACCGCCGCGCTCCCTGCCTACGCTCAAAGCCCTGGGGTGGCCCCGGGGACCCCCGGTGTCCCCCGGGATGGACCGCGGGGCTGCGCTGGGTCCGGGTAGGACCTTGGCCGGGGGATACCTGCACGCTCAGCATCGCGGCAGGAGCCGCTGCCCGTTAGCTCAGCTCCCGGGGACGGTGCCCGGGGCAGCCGCCGCTGGCTCAGAAACAACCCCAGGGACGGTGACTCTGCAGCGTCGGCCCCAGCACGCAGGAAAATCAGCGGCTCTCCTCCCAGCCCCCCCGCCAGCGGAGCGGAGGTGTCCGGGCAGCCCCTGGAGCACGCTGAGTCCACGTGTCCCTTCCCAGGGCCACGCTGAGTCCACGTGTCCCTTCCCGGGGCCACACCGAGTCCACGTGCCCCTTCCCGGGGCCACGCTGCTGTCACGTCGTTCCCATGGGAGGCTCAGCCCTGGGCCCCCTTTGTGGCCTCCCCCAGCCCCAAAGCTTCATCCCCACAAGAGAGAGGGTCCCTGGGGCCCCCCGCAGCCCCAGCCAGGGAGATGGGACCCCATCCTGCGGCCGCAGCCAGCGACGGCCAATACTCTCCCGCTGCTCCAGAGATGCGGCGGCTGGAGAAGAGCCGGGCAAATCTGATTGCTGCCGATACCTCAGCCAGAGGGGCTTAGAGGAATTAGGGAACTGCAAATGCTTGATAAAAGGATGCTGAAATAATCAGAAAGCACTCATTTTGCTGCTGTGCTCCTGAAAGAGCTAACCCATGAGTAGCTGTATCGCGGGGCTCCCATTACTAATGCTGATGCTATCGCTGCCTGGCTGCGAGCGCACGTTCCCCGGCTGCCGGAGGATGGTGGCTTGATTGCTCAAGTTCAGTAGTTACCGTCCTGAAGGTTTTCGTGATCTGATTATAGCAGAAGCCCTGAGCAGCTTATACGGATGCTATTAATGGCGGCGTTCAGCCCCCGTGCTCTGCCTGTGTGACGGGCTTAGGTGGATTGACAGTGTGCCGGGATCGGCTAATCCCGCCCGGAGCTGCTCCTGCGGCAGACGTCTCGCCCGAGCCCTCCCCGAGAGCTGGGACTGATCCTGCACCCCCTGGCACCCCAGCCTCTGCACGTCCCCCGCCCTCTGCCAGCTCTTGGGGTTGCCCTGCTTGGGGGGTGCCCTGCTTTATGGGTGCCCTGCTCAATGGGTGCCGTGCTTGGGGAGGATGCCCTGCTCAGGGGGTGCCCTGCTTGGGGGGGGTGCCCTGCTTAGGGGGGGTGCCCTGCTTAATGGGTGCCCTGCTCAATGGGTGCCCTGCTCAGGGGGGGGTGTGCCCTGCTCAATGGGTGCTCTGCTCAATGGGTGCCCTGCTCGGGGGGGTACCCTGGTCTTGGGAACAAGCCCCCTTTAAGGGTCCATGGGAGCAGCTGACCCCACTCTGCAATAAAGCCAGGCCCAGGTGAATAGGCTTAGCTTGGGGCTTCTTAGGGGCAGGGCTGCAGCCTTAGCCTGCCCTGCAGTGAGCTGTGGGGGTTTCTCTAAGTCAGGGGGTGCTGCTGAGGAGATTTGCCGTGCCACGCCACCCTGTGGTGGGCTGCCTGCGGCACAGCTTCCCCTTGCCCTGGCTGGGTGCTGCCCGTGGGATGTGCTGGCTGCCCGGGAGGTGTTCCAGTGCCTGGCCCCAGGGGGGACCATGAGGACAGGAGCCCTTGTGTGCCTGAGGTGAGGCAAGGGGGGTGGCTGGGCAAGGCTGGGGGGGGCTCTCTGTGGGGTGGGCAATTGGGAATGGCACATGGCACTGCCCTGGTATGGAGAACCTGCACTCAGGGATGCTCTGTGCTGGTGGAGCTGCCCCTCCAGACCAGCTAGGGACACGCGATGTGCTTCCCTTTAAAAAGATGCTGCCTTGATTTATGTGTAGAGCATGGTTCTGTTTTTTATCGCGTTCCCCGCCGTGAATGAGGCCCTCTGAAGGGTGAGATGGATGGCACGGCGGGGACCGTGGCAGCGAGGAGCGGGGACCAAGCAGAGCGATGAACCCCAGCCGGCGGTTCATCTCAGCCCTGTCGCAGGCTCCATCGGCAGGGGGAACAGGGCAATCGATAGCGTAATGAGCGTAACGGCCTCAGCGTGCTGGCTGGCGCCGCTCGTGCCGTGTGAAGGATGGGCTCTGGAGCAGGGGCTCCCTCAGCTCTGGGGCTTGGGCAAGCGAAATGCTGAGGCTGAGCCACTTGGGCAGGTCTCCTGGTGCTGCAGGGTCCCTTGGCACGGAGCCGGGTGAGCCCCGGGATGCCCCGGCTGGTGCTCGCCTCCCCGCTCGCCCCGGGGCTTCCTGCGTTGCCGCGGCCGCGCCGATTCTGCCGTTAACGGAGGAGCCTCCGCTGCCGCCCGGGATCTCGGGATGCCGCAGCCGCTTTGATTAGCCCAAATCTGTCTTCCCAAAGATAGAGGCTGCTTCCCTTATCTCCTCAAAGCCGGCACCGCACGCAGGCACAGAGGCAATCTAGAGCCCGCGACGGCGTGTGAGCAGATGAACGAGCGAAGCCCCGGAATCGCCAATTCCCACCAGGACGGCGAAGGAGGGTCGGCAGGCGCTGCCGTTTGCCGCAATGGGAGAAACTGGATCGAGCGTGCAGGGGGAGATGCAAACTTCCCTCTGCGAGTCCGTGCGGGGCTGATCCAGACCTATGGATAAAAGCAGGGTGCTGAGGCTGGTCTCTGCTGGAGGGCTGCATGGGTGGGCACGGGCAGTGGGGGCCCCCTGCGTAGCGTGAACCCCACAGGCTTCACCGTCGGGGAGAAAACCCAGGGGTGTGAACCAAGGATCTGAAAAAAAGCTGGTTGGGTCCGTGGCAATGCTCCAGCGCGAGGGATTGGAAATGCTTGGGTTTGGTTTTAGATTTTAACAGATTTTTGCCTGAAATCTTGAAGAGCAGAAAAACCCGAATCAAAACAGTCGTTCGTTTTCCCAATGCCAGAACGGATCGATACAGCCGCGATGGCCGCCGACCTGGGGATTTGAAACCTGCTCTTTCCTGCGGTTACAGCTTCAGCAAATTAAGTTTTTCCAATGGGGGGGAAAAAAAAGTTTTCCTCAAGAGCATCCTGGCAGTTCAACCTATAAGCAAATAAAATAGCCGCAACCTGATCACGGGCGATTCATCCCCGTGGGAGCGCGGATAAGCGCAGCCAGAGCGGTGTCTGCCCGTCGCATCGGGCGTCCTGAGCCGCTCTCCAGCTGGTTTGTGCCGCCGGGCGAGGTGGGAAGGCTGGTGGATGGTTTCCATCCAAACATTCGTATTGCAGCTGGAGAAAATAGAAAATCATTTGCCTACGGTTTGGTGCCCAGCATGGCACGAGGGATGCAGGAGCGGTGCCCGTCCCTGGGTCCTTCTGCTCCGCGGGGGTGACAGCCCGGGGGTGCAGGGAGCTCCGAGACTCCGGTGCTCGGTCCCGCTGGCTGGGAAGACGTGGACGTTGTGTGTTCAGGGGCGGGAAGAGCGCTCTGCAGCAATTCCCCGTGCTTGTGCAAAGCAGGTGGCTCTTAAAAAGAAGCTCTGGGGGTGCAGTGGGGTGCTCTGGGCTCCACAGCTGGCCAAGGAGTGATTAATAGGCAGGTGATTCAGAAGGGAGATGCTCGGGCTTTGCTTGGGAGGAGGCTGCAGCAGAGGTCAAGGTGCTTCAGGCCCATTCCGTGCCCTGTTCCTGTGGGCATCTGGATGTCCCCCCCCCGTGCAGTCCCTGAGTGCCACGTCTTCGGCAGCCCGGGTCGTAACTAGCACCGATCCTTGCTGATTTGATCCTGCCCTGGAACTCAGGACCGTGCAGGGCTCTGTGCCAGGAGCCTGGCTGGGTGCTGCTGGGGCGGGATGGGGTCAGTGCGTTTTTCCTTCCATTTTCATGGATTTCCTGATGCCACAGAGACTCCTGTGGCCCTGGGGAGTTTCCGAACTGCTTTAACATGCTGCTAAATTGGCCATGTGCAGGGGTTTATTTATGCTCCTAGGACTGTGGTCTGAATATTTCATTTTAAAAATTTACATCTGTGTCACTAGCAACGCTCAAATAAGGTTGCTATGGAAACCCCTCATTACTGGGTGAGGATGCTGGCAGCGGTGCCCAGCCCGAGGAGCCCTGGCCGGGAAGGACCGGGGTCTCCTGCCCGTGGGTCCCGCACCCAGTGGCAAACCCACCTTTGTCAGTAAAGGCAAGAAAGAGGAAAGGCGCCCGCTGCCCGTGGTCAGAGCGGGGCTTGGTGAGATGCTCGGGGACCTGCTGCGTCGGCAGGGGACACCGGGCTGGGACACCGTCCCGGGTGGCAGCAGACGCCCATGCCCACGCTCGGCCTCAGCTCTGGGTTGAGGCCACATGGCAAAGCCCTGAGGACTGGCCGTGGGCGAGGGGGTTTCTGGTCATGGCCAGGGGGGGAGCACCAGGTTTGGGCTCCGTGGCAAGGACCGCTTGCAGGCGGGGGCAATACTTCAGCAACAAAATGCCCTGCAGAAACCGGCTGGAGCGGCGAACCCGTACTGCTCGTGCCTGGCTCGCTCTGCTCAGGAGCAAGGACACCGCCAGGAATACGGGAATTAAACTTGCAAACTTCTCCCCCGCTGCGCTCCGGAGAAGCTCGTAACTGCTCTAACGATCCGCGGCGGCCTGACAGATGCCTGGAAATTACACACTTCTCCAAGCTACGAGGAAAATGGATTTTCCTCCCCGGTGCTGCTTCGTGGAGCTGGAATCAATGAGACTGACTCTCAGGTATTTGTTTCGGCCGTGCTGTGGGCACCGTGGCTTTGGGGGGGACCTGCCGATGCTCCCCCTCGCCCCGGGAGCTGCTGGGTCCCCGTGATGCCCCAGCACTGATGTGCTCCAAGCGCCAGTGCCCTGGCACCCCTCGTCCCCCAGCATCACCCCTGGCAGAGCCCCGGGGATGAACCCACCCCGCACTGGGAAAAGCCCAGCTCCTTCCCAAAGGGATGGAAGCGCCCAGGAGCCGGGTCGTGCCTCCGCTGCGGGAGGAGCAGCAGCAGCTAACGAGGAAGAGGAATTAAAGAGGCTCATCCAATTACGGAGGAATCAAGAGATTTACGGCGTGGAAACGATACGACCTGTCACGTGCTGACTTGTCCCAGCTCGGTACTGCCGCCGCTGCCTCCCCAGCTGATGGGTGTGATTAATTATCCTGATATTTCAGCTGAGGTATGGGCTGGTGGGGACCACGAGCAGGGGACCAAAGCCATTAGAGATAGCGGCGCTCTGCTGCAGGTGTTAACGTGAGTTCACTGCAGTTTTTTATAATCTCAAATGTAAGACAGACATGGTCTCTGCCTTGTTATGGGCAGACAGGCCCATCAGAAAGGAATTAACAGGGTGGTTTCAAGGAGTAATTTGCTTTTTTTGAAAGCTGAGCCTCACTAGGTGCAAATAGAAAGTTTCCCATAGAGTTTTCCAGTCCTCCTGGTAAATCCCTGGTGCCAAGCATGGACAGCCCAGCCGTACCCTGCTCCCTCCTGTCCTCTGCTGCCGTGTCCCCCTGGGTGTCCCAGCTCTGGAGGGGCTCACCACGGGGACAAGGGAACGAAGGCAAATGGCTCCTGTGCCTCTCCTGGGCTCTGCCGCCGGGATGCTCGTTCCTCACGGCCCGCCTGGGGAGAGGATATTGAGTATTTTGGCAGCTTTTCAGGATACAAATTGAACTAGGGGGAGAGAAGCTCCTTCTTTCTCAACCAATCATCCAGCCTAGTCGTCTATATCAGGGTATAAAATTAAATGGGTTCCTAAAGAGAGAGTATATTTAGATACAAAAAGCCCATTCTAGTCAGCTATCTGAGACTAAAATAATTAATCTCCCATCACTGTTAAGATGCAGCAGAGCAGATCTGGAGAAGCGAGTGCTGCGCTTAACTCTTTGGGAGCAGGTCAGCCCTGCGAAACGCAGCTCGTGCCCCATGCTCTGCCCGGGGGCTCCTGCCCCCACTGGGCTGTGTTTGGCTTTGCCCCTGCCAAGCCATGCCAGCGCCTGGCGATGCCTGTGCCGCACGAACCAGGACATAGGCAGGGCTGCTCTGCCCCATCGCTGCCTCTTGGGTGATGGAGGGGACTCGGAGCCCAGGTTTCAGCAGCTGAGCCAGGAGCCCTCTGCACCCGCAGCCCCCACCATGGTGTGGTGGCAATCCCTGCTGCCTGGGACCGCCCTGGGCTGCCGGCGGGCTGGGGAGGTCGGTACACCATGGCCCAAAGGGCTTTGACCCCGAGAGCCCCTCTCCCCGAGGCACGGATGTCCCCGAGCAGCCGGTGCCCTGCCGGCCAGGGGCTCTGCGGGAGGGCTGCGGGCTCCGAATTGCATCCCTCGGTCCTGAGCACCCACGCTGCTGGGCTGTAACTCCTGCTCGTGTCCCTGCTGTCCCTACCTTGGCCAGGGGGGACAGCCTGGGCATCCCACCGGGCACACTGCAACCGCCCAAACCATCGTCCACGGGGTTTAGCTGAAACTCCGTGCGTCTGGGGACGGTTGGGAAATAATTACAGGATACACAGCCGTAAAACATCTGGAGAGACAAAGTTTTGTCTAATTGTAATAGATGACTGTTTCCCTGCCGGGCTATAAATCATTCATGCTCTCACTTCCAGGCAGTCACATCCGTGGACGATCTGACTATTCAAAGCCTTCCCCGTTCTGCCTGTCGGGAGCGTGTTCATGGCTTGGATTGATTTGATTTCATCTCCCGAAGTGGAAATCTGAGATGACAATATAGAGTCATCATAGAACGGTTTGGGGTGGAAGGGACCTTAGAGATCACCTGGTTCCACCCCCTGCCGTGGCCAGGGACGCTTCCACCAGACCAGGCTGCCCAAAGCCCCCTCCAGCCCGGCCTCGAACGCTTCCAGGGATGGGGCACCCGCAGCTTCTCTGGGCAACCCCTGCCAGTGCCTCAGCACCCTCGGAGTGCAGGATTTCTTCCTAATATCTAATTGAAATCCCCCCTCTTGCTGCTTAAAGCCGTTACCCCTTGTCCTATCACGACACCCCCTTGTAAAAGGTCCCCCCCAGCTTTCCTGTGGGCCCCTTCAGGCACTGGAAGCTGCTATGAGGGCTCCCCGCAGCCTTCTCCAGGCTGAACACCCCCGGCCCCCCAGCCTGTCCTCACGGGAGAGGGGCTCCAGCCCCCCGCACATCCCTGTGGCCTCCTCTGGCCCCGCTCCGACGGGTCCATGCCCCCCTTACGCCGGACACCGTGCTCCTCTGACGTTAGGGATCCAGCCCAGCCCCGTGCTCACGCCGCAGCACCGCTGCCCTGCGCCCCTCGGGCTGGGGGGGTTGGAGGATTCGGTTTCTGCCCGAGCTAACGGCACAGCTTCTGCGTCGACTGCAAGGCACGGGGTAGAGCTGAGCTGCCTTTTGCCAAATCTGTTTGGCAACGCTTTATATTTCTTTTACAAGATGTAACAGGAATCACAGTGTGGCTCCAGTCCAAGTTCCCGAGAGAAGAACAGCCACGGGCAGCCTCCTCGGGGTCAGATCGCTGCCTCCCCCCGAGGCAGCAGGGGAGGATGCAGCCGGCACCGCTGCTGCCCATGGCTGCTGGATGGATTTTTCCAGGGGTAACCCCAAAAGCATGTATTTTCTTTTGGAGTACCCCAAAAGATGCCCCGGGGCAGCTCAAGCGCAGGATTTGAAGCCCACCAGGTCCTGGCCACCTTCCTGGGGCACAGAGGGGCCTCAGAGCAATGAGGGTGGCACAGGAGAAGCCTGGCGTGGTGGTACACGACGTTTTCTGCTCTCCCTGCCTAACCAACTGGGCTTTTCCCACCGCGGGGGTGCAGCACCCAGCGATCACACCATGCGCTGGGGAGAGGTGGGAGATGCTCAGGGCGAGGGCAGGGGGACAGGGCTGGGGGTTCCCTGTACCCCAGGTGGTGCCTCCATCCCTTGCATCCCCCGGCCCCCGTGCCTGCCCGTTTCTCCCTCCCCTGGGACAAAGCGGGGTTTTGGCTCTGCCTGCTGGGTCGGTTTGTTGGGCCGGGCATCGAGGTCAGTACGTCCCGCTGATGCTTGCAGCTCACATCTCCCCGAAGGACCTGCCCTGGGGGGAGAAGATTTTTTTTTTGCCAAGCAAGGCTTTTCTTTGCATTTTCTCCCCTGACGGAGGCCGGGCAGCAACCTCCCCGCCTGCTGCCTGCTACGGCGTGGTGCCCTTGAAAAGACCCCTGGTGCACTCCTCTGAAATTCTGTAGCTCTGGCATCTAATGATTCCTGACAGATTGTGAACAGCCCCGCTGCTAGCAATCAGGAAGGCAGGAAAAGTGTTGGGTTACTGATGTTTGTGGTTATTACAGTTATTGGACTCCATCGATTACGGGGACGGTCTGTGCCGCGGAGGCTGTTAGCAACGAGGGCAAAGCCTGGCAAAGCCCTGTCCCCGTGCCGGCTGCCGGCCCGGCACACCCCGGCGAAGTGGAGCGATCGCAGCTCGAAACCGCGCGTGGCCGGGGGACAGGGACGCGCTCCCCTCCCAAACGCCGTTTAAGAGCCCGCAACCCGGCCAGGCAGACGTGATGCAGTTTGTCAGCCAGTCGCCTCCTCCATCGCTCAGTATTTTCCCTCTAAAGAAAGCAATAACCTGCACTTCAGCTGCCGGATCCTCATTATGTCAAAACAATTCCAGGTTTGGCAGCCGGGCAGCTCCCCGTGGCAGCCGGCACAGCCCGCTGCTCCGCTCCGTACACGGCACCGCGCCGCCAGCCTCGCCGCGCCCCGGCGCCGGCTTTTGCAGAAATGAGCCTGTTTTCAGGCAGGATTTTGCTGAAGAAATATCAAATCCCATTTTTAAAAAAAAACCCATGGAGTCGTTGTGCGGGGGGGCAGAGCCGCAGCTCGGGGCTGGCACGGGCTCAGCACCCTGTCCTGCCCCGGGGATGGGGTCCCAGCGCGCCCCGGGTCCATCACGGCGGGGTGGCCGGGCTGCTGCTCCTGCTCCTCTCCGTCCTCGCTTCCATTTCAGCGAGGCTGGTTTTTATATCATTAATTGTCAGCTCTATCAGTCATCAGCGATTTGTGTTTTAAAGATGGCCTGGCAGAACTAATTCCATTTCTGCACTGTGTCGTGCTGGATGATGATAAACTACGTACAGCTTCTCCCACGGAGCCTAATGACGAGCCGCTGCACTTTATTTTAATTAATACCGATAGTGAATATATTTTCATTAGCCGTCAGGAGAGAAGCGTGGTCCTCCTGCACGGGGAGCAGCAGCGGCACCGTCACACCCCGCTCCCCTGCCCGGCTCCAGCCGCCTCCGCACCCGCGCGCTGCTCAGCACCGGCCGGGCACTGGGCGCAGGGTTCCTGACCAGCCCGGTACTGGTGACACGAGCCACCCGGCCCTGGAAAAAGCCAATTTAGCAGCCCCCGGGGCTGTGGGTCCCGGCAGCGCGCTCCGAGACAAAGCCTCTCTCGGGGTCCCTCCTCCCCCCAGCGCGGGAGGAGGCGCAATTATAAGGCACGTTTGTAATTTCTCAAATTTAGAACAATTAAGCCGGCTCCCTGGTATTTCTGACGAAAGCAGCCCCTTGTTCCCCGAGGAAGTAACAGCCTTCCTTGACCTCGGCTCTATTATTCTGTTTGATTGATCTTAATTATATCGGAACGGATAATGATAGTCTTTGTGGGGGTGCAAGTACATTGGGAACAAAGATGACGGGCGCCGTGTTGGGAGCGCGCAGGGCTGCTCGGGCGCGATAGCGGGCACGGCCGCCGCACCCAGCTCCCGGTGCCACCGTGTCCCCCCAAGGCGGAGCAGCAGAAGGCTAAAAGCGCCTCGTTAACGAGCAGAGAGACCCCAGACCTCGGGCTGGAGGGTGGCAAGCAGCAGAGGCGGCGTCTCTGCCTCCCCGGTGGTGCCTCGCAGCGCAGGCTGCCTGGACGTGACTCCCCGCTGCTCTCAGGGGGCACGCTGCCCCCAGCCTCCCTGGGCACCCCTCCCGCCCCGCATCACCCACATTAGGGCACCCTGCCCTGCGTGGAGCCGCCTCACCTTCCCCTGCACCCCCGTGGAGGCTCCAGCCAGCTCCCACCAGGCTCGGGGGGCTCCCCTGGCCCCCTGGCGAAGCGGGCTGTGTCCCCCCAGGACCCCACTTCAGCGCAGAGGCAGGCACAGGGATGCTGGCACGGGGCAGGGAAACGCATCTCCCTTCTAAGGGACTTGGGAATATTGCTTTCCCCTGCCTGCAAGAATTCCTTAAATAGAAAAATCAGAGGACACAAATATGTAAAGGGTTGCCTGCTTCCTTCATTAATCACAGCTGGATTGAGTTAAAGGAGAAGCCCTTAAATGCCGGCCCCTGAGGCTTGTGCCCCCCCTCAGCCCTATCTCGGGGTGGGACCGGACCCGGCTGCGCTGCCGGAGCCCCGGGCTCCCCCCCCCGGCTCGGCTCATCCCTTTGCTGCTTTTCCGCTGCCATCAAAGCGGCTCCGTGGGTGCGACGCCGCCGCCGCGGCGCTGCTCGGGCGCGGGGAAGAGCAGCACTCCAGCAGCCTCTCCAGAAGAGCTTTGATATCGGAATCAGCGTGTGGAGAGGGGGCTTTGTCAGACGCTTCTCATCCCTTCCTGTAAAACATGCGTGTCGCATCGGTCGCGCTCCTGCGTGTTTCCTGGCGGTGGTATTGTTTCTGACACACCCTGCTGATTGGGAAACGCGGTGAGAAAGTACCTGACTCTGTTCTTCCCAGCAGGTAACGAATCAGCAAATTATAAAACCCAGTGTGTCGTCCAGCTTGGATCAGTTTTTTTTCCTACTGCTGCTATTGTTTATGTTCCTACAGGGTGATCGCGATTTTTAATGTACTTTTGATAGCGGTGTAGGATTGAAATGGGCACATCTGAGAAGGAAATGTGGTTCTAAGGATTGCCTTTTTGACATGCAATAGCAAATGCTCAGGGAAGGACCAGCCGCTGCTGAAGGGGACCTGGGCTGTCCCGTTTGGGGGGACGGTCCCCCCGGGGCCCACCATGAGCTGGCAGGGCAGGAGGGCAGTGGGGCTGGGTTCAGCCTAAACTTGTGAGGTGCATTTTTCCACCAGCAGATGTTCCGGAGTGTAGCTGGGAATGGTGCTGGGGGTGCTTAGGAGGGAATTTTTCAGGGCTGAATGCCTTTTTTCAGAGCTGGCTCTCACTCTGGACCTGTAGTCCTGCCTGCAAGCAGACCATTGCCTTGGCTGTTCTTTCTTCTTCTTCTGTTGCTCAAGGCTGCAGCGCTGCATCATTTCGGAAAGGTTTTCCTTGGGAGGCCAGTTTGATGCGTGGGAACATGGACAAACACAGCCCTTGCCCATGCAAGGCCGCTCGGCTCAATCTGAGTCACCGGAGGAGATGTTTCTTGCCATGACTCAGTTCGATTTGTGCGGCTGGGTGACGAGGTACCAACGAGCCACGATGAGTTGCGGTCGCCCCCGCGCTGCATCCCGCCGGCAGAGCCGGGCACTCGGCGCCATGGAGCATCTCCCCATCGTGTTCCACCGTCCCCCAACGGACCGGAGCTGCCCGCAGCCCCACGCCACCCTCTGCTCATCGGTGCACCCACTGGTGCCATCTCTTCGGTTCGCAAGAGCCGGCTCCTCGCGGCAGGGATAGCCAAGGTGGCAACGCTGGGGCTGCAAGCAATCCTGCTGATTTTTCCAGCCCCAGGCCTAACGCTGGGGCACGGGTGGTGTCCAAGCCTGCAGGAGATGCTGGATGCCTGCCGGGCTGTTGGTCCCCAGGGAAGCCGCGGGATGCTCGCCCCTGCTGCGGGCAATGGAGCAGCAGCGATGCCGTTGTTGGGGCAGGCAAGGTGCCCGCGGTGCTGAGCCTGTGCCCTGCCCCTCGCCACGCTGGCAGCACCCCAAAATGGCTCTGCCCTTGCTCTGGGCAGGCTGGTGGGCACACGGAGGCTCAAAGCCTCCGCTCCGTGCAAGTTTGGGATATATGGAAGAGCAGCAAAAGGCTGCAGGAGGCGGGCGCAGACGCTGGGGTCTGGCAGAGCCGCTCGGTGACGTCGGACGCGTCCCAGCGTGGCGGCGGGTGGCTTCTGGCTGGGGCTGCAGCGCTGCTGGAGAGCAAGCTGCTGGGTTGCCGGCGCTGCAGCTTGCCTTCCACTGCAGGCTCTAGAGGAGTGGAAAATGCTTTCGAATTTGGATGTTGTAGAAGACATTTTGCAGTGGGAAAATGAAAAAGATTTGCCTCTGGGGGGGAGCAGGCTGATCCTCCCCGGTGTGGCTGGCAGGAGCGCTCGGGCTGCAGCTGCAAGGGCCCTTGTTTTGCTGCACTCTTCCCTCCCTACCTTTCCTAATGAATTCCAAGAAAGCCTCAATGCATCCCTAACTGGGAAGGCAGCCTGTGTCCTTCACAGTCATCTACACAAAAAAGACAGCCATTTCACCGCTGCCAGGCATGGGCTCCTCTGTGGACTGGAAACAAAAGCTGAAAAGAAGCCTTTCTATTTTTTGATTAGATAGCTTGAAAAGTTTGCTTTTAATTGAAATTGCCTCAGTGATTTCATCGAAGTGTCAGCTCTGATCCCCTTACGGGAGAGCAGCTCCCGCTCCTCCCGGAGGCGAGGGCTGCACGGATCCTGCCCGGATCCTGCCCGCCTCTCGCCCGAGGTGGGGACCAAAGGGCCCGGGAGGAGCCGGAATCTCTGGACCCTTCGATGCTGTGCTGGGCTGGGAGCCCAAAAGCTGTTTTCTCTCCCTGTGGAAGGAGCAGAGCTATTGCCCAGCAAACACCAGAAAGCTCGGCTCCCCCCGGGAGAGCGGTGCTGCGGCCGGTCTGGGGATGGAGGCAGGGACCGTGGAGCATGGAGCATCCCCCCGAGCCCTGGGAAAGCCCTGACCCCGCACCTACCAGCACAGGAATGGCCCCAGCCAGTGCCAGTCCCTGCCCCAAAACCAGAGCCACCCACCACCACCATCCCACCGGGGCGCCGGCAGAGCCTCCCACCCCCCCCCCCGTGGCACCCTGGCTCCGGCGCTGCCCCCAGCAGTGGGGATGCGTGCCAAGAAACTAAACTTCATTTTTTGATTTTTTTTTTTTTTTTTTTTTTAAAGAATGAATGAGAAAGGAAGATTATTGGGGAAAATTTCTTTTGGGGAAATTCTGGCACAAAGACAAATTGAAATGTTTCAGCGCGGGCTGGGGATGGAGTCTTGGATAAAAATAAAGCGGGAGGCGGCAGCACCTTCCCGATGGCATTAGCTCCATTCATCTCCCCCATGCCGCCGCAGCCGTTTCACTGGCAGTGTGCAAAGGCATTAGAAGTTACATTTTCCTTTACCATTTCTCAAATATATTTATGCTGGGAGATGTTTGTGGAGGTACATCGTGTGCCTGGGGCAGAGGATTAATTCCAAACTGTCACCTCGCTTTTTGATGGGTTTGTAAATTCTGCTCTGTTGATTTGTACTCTCCGTAAATTGATAAAATCCTCTTTCCAAAACCTAATACACCATTTAGAGCTCACCGGGGTTTTAGACCTCATTGGCTCACATATTTATGTAAATAGAGTGTCCAACAGCAATTTAAAAACTGCTGCCTGAATAATCTGGATGGATGATAAGGGGCGAAGGGAAGCAGGGTGCCCGACAGGGGCTGTGTGCTCTGGACAGCGGGGTCTCCCATGCCTCGGGGTGCCAGGGTTTGGGGCAGCTTCGCAGGTGGGGTGTGTGTGTGTGTGTGTGCTGCTTTGGGCAGTGGTGCCCCAGGATCCGTCCCCTCTGCACTGGAGCTCACAGTGGCGGTGTTGGGAAAAGTCTGATGTCCCTAAGGATGCTCTGGGATTGCAGCCTGGGTACCAGGCTGATGGAGCCGGGCACCCCCCCCCACCCCGCTAATAGCGAAGTGGCGCTTGGATCACATTTTTAATGTTGTCAGCACCATCTACCTTTCTTATTTTAAATCCTTCCCTCGTTTGTATCCTGTGCCATGGGGGAAAGGACGGCTGGTGTGTCCAAGCAGACATCTGCTAAGCTGTATTTACCGAGCTCCTCACTGCGGGCAGGGATGCTGCTGGTGTGCTGGGAGCACTGGGAGCGCTGGGAGGGCTCATGCGAGAGCCGTCTTTCAATTCAGGGACTCGGTACTGTCGCAGGTGGAAGTTTAGGACGGTCAGGAACAGCCCAATTTTGACTGAGGTTGCATTTAAATCATCATCAGAAAATGCAAGCCCAGTTCCCGCATGGCTGGGGGAAGAGCTGCAGGGAGGCGGTGCGGAGGGTACCAGAAGTGATGTCCCCAGTATTGTCCCCCAGCCACCGATCTACCCGAGATGAAGGATCTCATCCACAAAATGTTGACACGCTCCATTAATCCACCCTAAAAAGTCAGATGGAGATTCTCTCTTGAATTTTAAATACTTTCAGCCGTCCTGTCTAGCTCTGAAATCACCCCGAACCGACCAATTTCCAGAACATTCCCTCACTCCCCCCGCCATTATTCTCGCTTCGCTAGTGCCTGGATGCTCAGACTAATTTAGGATCTTCACCAGTTTATTGCATCGCTCACAGAACTGCGCCCAGCCCAACAGCGCCTGCTGCAAGACCTGGCTGGAGACCCCCCCAGCCGGCTCCGCCACCCCCTCCCCTTCCCCGCCCGGGGGGCACCGGCCGCAGGATGCTCCCACCGGTGCCTGCCTGCTCCTGCCTGCTCCTGCCCGCTCTGCCCCAGCTCCCCACGGCGGTGCCAGGTCCCCCCGGCTGAAGCACGTCACCGACCCCCCCGGAGCCCTGGGGAGCACGCTCGCTGTCCCCTCCCTGGGGCCACCCTGCAGAGCCGCCTCTCCCGGGATGGGCTCCTGGTCCTTCCATCATGCGCAAGCGTGCGGGACGGCGAGATGGACAGGGACGTGAAGATGGGTTCTGCGGAGCAGACTGCGCCGCCCCGGGATCGGTCCCACAGACAGTCCTTCTGTCGCACTTGAATTTTTGGATGCCTTTGCATTTGGCACCGAATTTCCGTTCCAGACTAAAGCTTTGCATTTGGAATCGCACCTCCAGAGCTGGGTTTAGTGGCCAGGCTGCTCATACGTTGCCTCCCCGCTGCTGCCAGGAGCTTGGATTTTGGCTGTATGAAGTTTCCTTGTGCCTTCCCATCTGTCCTGGGGTGCTAATGCCCTCCTGCCTTCTGCACCCCTTACCCCCGCCAGAGGGGATGCAGAGCCAAGCCCCCGGGGGGGTCACTCGGGCTCTCCAGGGGTTGAACATCAGGTGACGGGATCCTGGGGTGGGAAAAAGGGAGAAGGATCCGGACAAATCTGTGTTTGTCCCAGCACAACGCAGGCCTGGGGAACCCGGGCAGAGCTCGCTTGCTTTGCAGCAGGAAGGCTCTGGGTTCAGCCAGCGCGCCGGTCCCTTGGGCTCAGCTGCTTTTCTGGCCTCCCCCCAGGGAATGAAAAAGGAGGAAAAAAGAAAAAAACAAAGACAAGATGGTGAAGTCGGGGCTGCGCTCTCTGCCCACGCTGGGAGCACTTCAGGCTCAGCTGCACCACAGCCGTGGGTTTTAGCAAGCGAAAGAAGGAACAGAGGGGAAAGTAGCCCCCCTCTGGGGACCTGGGGGGACCGCGGGGCCGAATTCAGGCTCCCCCGCCCCCGCAGGCTCTGGCTGGATCCCTGCTTCGAGAAATCAGTGCAACTCCAGCAGCTTGAAGGGCGCGATGCTACCTCACGGCACCATGCTTCAAAGGCTTTGCTGTTCCACATCCATGTCACCCAAGACAGACGTTGGGCCAGAACTAGCGTCGTATCGAAGGCTCCCTGGCTGCGCCCGCCGCAGCCCCCGACGCTCAGGGTTCCCGGCGGTTCCTTGCTGATCGCCCGCACCCCCATTCTCGGGGGTCCCAGGGCTGCCAGGGCGCACTGAGCTGTGCCAGGACGCGGGCACCGGCCGTGACTGCCCAGCAGTGCCCCCAGCCACAGGGACCACAGCTGCAGATGCAAGCCGAGGATAAAGAACGCGTGCCCTTGCTTGGCAAGCCCGTGCCATAGGCTCTGCCAGAAATCCACAGCGCTTCGCTTTCTGTTATGAAAAATGTGTCTGCCTTCCTCCGGCTGCTTCCCGGCTCTGCCGCTTGCACCCCGGGCTCTGGTCGGCTCCTCCAACTGCCCGGCTCTGTTGCTCTCCTCTGATTTCTGAAATCCTTACGGTTGGAGTCCCAGAGGTAACGGAGCTGAGCGGCAAGGGGGTGGCTGCAAGGATCAGCAGCTCATCCACCCCCTCCCCTCCGCAGTGGGGCAGTTGCTGCAGCGGTCGCGCCGGGGGACGGCAGCGGGCGAGCCCCCAGCCCTGCCCGAGCAGTTCTGCCTTCCTCAGGAGAGCGGCTGAACCGCGTGGGCTCGGGGCTGGGGGGCAGAAGCTCCCTAAGCAAGCGTCCGTCTGTCCCGGGCTCGCCTCTCCTGCCGGGGCAAAGCTGCAGCAAGCAAATCTTCAGCGGAGCAGGACGCAGACCAGAGCGAACCAGCCCCATGGGGCTGTGCAGGAACATCCTTACCAGCTTGTCTGTTAACAGGCTGTGAATGAGACAGACAGACAGGCAGCTGGCGGCCGGTCCGCTGCGAGGAAGGACAGACACCTTCCCTTAGCACGGCGGTGGAAAGGGCCGCTTTCTGCGAGGCGTTTCTCCCGATGATCCTGGCTCACCCAGACGGAGTCACCCGGGCGCCGAGTTGGACTCGGGGCTGCAGCGAGAGCAGGGGAGGCACCCGTATCCCGGGGGGGGGTCGCTCTGTGCAGCCGATCCAGGCATCGCTCACGTGTGTGTCAGCATGAAAAACGATCTTGTGAAGCAGGTCCTTTTGGGAAAGGCTCTGGAAAGCCATGGAAGACGGTTACGGGCAGCAGCTGAACTGCAGGAGCCTGAGTCAGAGTGATGCCAAATCCTCCCTGGCCCCGCTGCAGCCCCCCCAGAGCCTTCCCGACACCCTGCGCTTTGCCCTCCGCCTCGGCGGGGCCGCAGGGTGCAGCACGGAGCTGTGCCCCGGGACATCCTGGGCTTCAGCTGGGGGCCCAGAGCTCCAGCTCCGCGGGGTGCAGTGCTCTCACCTGGGGATGTGCCAGAGATGGCTCTGCCTCTCTCACAATCACATCGTTTGCCCAATGCCCCTTCCCTCCCAGTCGGTAGCGGGAACAGCGAGCCCCCCAGGCGGCGGGTGCTGCTGGGGGTCCCTGCCCTTCTGCGCCTCTTGGGCAGCGGTCCGATGGCATTTTCTGGTGGCTGTTTGGCCCCGTGTCTGTGACCTCCCTCTGAAAGCAGCGGTGGGAAAGCAGCTCCACGGGGCTCTGCCTGCGCCTTCCCCTGGGGACGTCCCTCCTGGCCCAGCACAGCCAACACGAGGACTTTGAAGAGCTTTTCCCTTTGCAGGGCTGCCTGCTCAGGACCTAAGCCCCCCTGGGACACGCACTCCTCCCCGCCACTGCCCTGGGGCCAGGGCTGGAGGGGTGGCCGGTCCCCATCCCCACTGCCAGGGGTGCTGGCACCCTGGGGTTTCTGCTCCCAAGCCGCAGTCTGCTGGAAGCATCAGCTTTGGCCCCATGCACTGCTCTGCTAAAAAAGGGGGAGGGCAAGCCAGGCAGCACCCAGGACCCCCAGGCTTGTCCCCGTGCCGCGTTCCGTGCTGGTGTGGCTCATTTGTTCCATGCCTGTGTGGCTCATCCGTTCCGTGCTGGCGTGGCTCATCTGTTCCATGCCCATGGCTCATTCATTCCATGCCCGTGGCTCATCCGTTCCGTGCCCGTGGCTCATTCATTCTGTGCCCGCATGGCTCATCCCTTCCATGCCCGCATGGCTCATCCCAGCGCTCCCGCTGCTGAACCCCGAAGCAGGGCAGGGGGCCGGGCACTCGTCAGGGTGCCCAGACAGGCAGGGTGATCCCCCCGCAGACCTGCTGGGTCCCTCGGGCCGAAGCGGGGAGCCCCCCCCGGCTTACCGAGCACCCTGAGCCTGGCAAGCCAAGTGGTTAAAGGCACAGAGCTATCTCAGCCCTGAATTCAGCAATTTCATCCCCCTGACAAGAGTGTAAATCCATCCTGATGGACTGGAAAATTGGAAAGCCAGTGCTCATGCTGTATTTTCTATAGACATCCATCTGAACTCCCGAAAGATATATTTATTGGCAGGCTCCAGCTCCAGCCATGTAACTGCATGTTATGCTAATTAAAATATAGCCTGTGTTTTGTAACAGGATTTCCTTGGAGCGTATTTTACTGTTCAGTAACCACTTTCAAATATTTGAAAAATAAAATCGCATCAAGTAAATAACTTTTGGATGGCTCACAGAAGGTTAGTCTTTTTTTTTTTCTTTTTTTTTTTCCCCCCAAAGCCCACTGGAACTGGCTGTTGCAATGACAGAGGATGTAAAATACACCGATTTCTGAGGCTGCTTGTAGTCTCGATCAAAAGCTGCGTGTTATTTAATCATACAGAGCCCATTTCATTTCAAAAAAATATAAAATCTGTTTGTACAAAATGGGATAAGGAAGCGGCACAGGGACACCCCTGCCCTGTGTGCCTCTGTGCACCCTGCCCCCCCCCCCGGGGGGCTTCTTGTCCCCTGAGCCCTGAGCCCAGCAGGGGGACTGGGAGCTACTGGGACGGCACACACACTGCTATGCGCTGCGCTTCCCTTTTCACGCCGTTTGCTTTGGTCAGGCCTCTGTGTGGCGTCCCGAATGCCAGTTGGCTTAACTGGTCCACAGCCTGCCTCCTCAGCCCCCCCAAATATCCCATCACGTTCCTCACGGAGGGAGAAGCTGGAGATGTATAGCAGGAGACGTTTGCGGCACGGTAACGGCCGCAAAGCATACGCGGTAAAGAGCATCTTTATATACCCAGCACGGCGAAAATACGGGAGAAGTCGAGGGCTGAGAGACTCATTTCATTCGCTACTGATCCAGAATTCCCTCGTTCTGTCTGCCGAGGAGGAGAGAAAGGAGAGCGGGCATTTCCTACGGCCTCTGGCACATCCCCGCCAAAAAATCCCGCTCCCGGTTCCCTGCGGCCGGACAGCCCGGCTGCGTGCTGTGGGCTCGGTGCTGGAGGCGACGCCGCTGGGGCGCAGCCGACGGCACCGCTCACTTGTTGCAGCCCTCGCTGGCTTCGCCCTCCGCTTCCCTTCCCGCTGGGACACACCTGATTTTCTGGAAAAATTCTCCCATGGCGTTGCGCTCACCGCGACACCGGGTGAATGTGCGTGGCCCTGCCACCCCGCTGTGAGAGCTTTCCCGGGGGGGACCCAAATGCCTCGAAGGGAAGAGGGGGAGCACAGGTGATGGGGAGCCCGCTGCTCAGCACCCCGGGCCGCATGGCTGCCCCAGCACTGCTGCCGGGGGGGCTTTGCTGGGCTCAGCACAACCTCTAGTGGGTACCAGTCTGCATCGCTGCCACCGCACCAGGCGGGAGAGGGAAGGCCTGGAGCTCCTGGGGGGGTCACTGCACCCCCCTGGGCCTGGGCACGGGGCATTGCCCACAGGCAGCATGGGCAGGGCAGGCAGGGCAGGCGGGGCAGGCAGCACAGGCAGCACAAGGCAGCACAGGCAGCATGGGCAGGGGAGGCAGCATGGGCAGGGGAGGCAAGGCAGGCAGCACAGGCAGCACAGGCAGCATGGGCAGCATGGGCAGCATGGGCAGCATGGGCAGGGAAGGCAGCACGGGCAGCACAGGCAGCACAGGCATCACAAGGCAGCACAGGCATCGCGGGCAGCACAGGCAGCACAGGCATCGCAGGCAGCACGGGCAGCACGGGCAGCACGGGCAGCATGGGCAGGGGAGGCAGGGCAGGCAGCATGGGCAGCACGGGCAGCACGGGCAGCATGGGCAGGACAAGGCAGCACAGGCAGCACAGGCAGCACAGGCAGCACGGGCAGCATGGGCAGCACAAGGCAGCACAGGCAGCACAGGCAGCACGGGCAGCACGGCATCACAGGCAGCACAGGCAGCATGGGCAGCACGGCATCACAGGCAGCACGGGCAGCACAGCATCACAGGCAGCACAGGCAGCACGGGCAGCACAGGCAGCACAGGCATCGCAGGCAGCACGGGCAGCAGGGGCAGCACGGGCAGCGCTGCCGCCCTCCTGTGCCCACAGCTGCCAGACTGGAGGCAGCCTGCCCGCACAGCCGTGTTTGCACGCTGCCTTCAGACGGTGCTAAATCAATATCCACGCCGCTGCCCGCTGCTGCCCAGAGCCTCCTGGCACGAGTCCCTGCGCGGGGACGTGCCTGGGCTGCCTGCGCGGCTGCCGGGCTCCCAGCCGGCGGGGGGGGACAAGCGGGTGCCGAGGGGAGAGGCTCTCCCCCCTCCTCCCTGTTGATCTAAATGGCTCCTCAAGTGCAAAGCACCAAAAAACCACCGGCCGAGCAACCGGTCAGTGCAAGCCACGTGAAATTGGCTGTCTCCTGAGAGAACGAACTGAAAGGGCAGGCGGATGGAGCACAACAAACTCGCTCTCTGCAGGGTCTGATCCTGCTCCCCCTCACTGTTTGAGATCAGCAGGGCCCTGGCTGTGACCTCCTACAAACGGATCGACAGGCCCCCCACCCGGCACGGGCAGAGCTGCCACGTCCCCGCCAGCTCCAGGGCTGCATGTGCAGGACTTTGGGATTTTACAGCAATAATTCACCGAACCTTGGAAAGGGTCAACTATTTATCAGCTCCCTCTCTGCCAAGGAAAGAGGAGTTCAGTACGCTGTGTTCTCGTACCCTGAGATTTATGACAGATCGCGCTTGCCATAAGGGCCAAATCCTGTTCCTGAGGAGCGGGGCTGCCTGCTGGTGCTCCCAGTGGGTGCTCAGGGCTGGGGCACCCCCCTGTCCCCAGGGCACGAGGCAGCGGCAGAGCTGTAAGCCCCATCCTGGGCCCTGCGCTCACTCAGCTTGTTTGCCTGGCCCCCCCCAGCGCCCCCCCGGCGGCACGGGGACTATCGCTGTGCGCACACGTCTGCCACGGCAGCTCACCAGCCGCCCGGGCGAGAGCGTTTGTGTAACACCGTGGAGAGAAGGATCTTTCTGTTTGTTCCGATGCCGAAACTGCATGCCAGCAATTGTGGATGGAGCCTTCAGATCTGATTCCTTCACACGTACGTGCACCTCCATACGCAGTACACAAACCCACGCAGGTGAGAGAGAAAAACGCCGTCATCTACACCCGTTTGTTTGTGGTTTGTTACCCAGAAAGAAGGATAGATGCCGTAATATAATCTCTGTATGGAGAGCCGGGTTGAAGAGCAAAAAGTCAAAGTCTTTTAATGCAATCTGAACAGGAGAACAGAAGGCGAAGGCGGGCAGGCAGCATTGCACAGCACTCCTGACACGGGGAGCTGTTTATCTTTGCTAAAACCACCCCGTGGGCCCCGGAGGTCAGCCTCCCGGGCCCGGCACAAGCACTGCAGCACAGGCAGACGCTGGGCTCTGCCTCTCGCCCCTGACCAATCCGCATCGGTACCCACAGCCAGCAGCGCTCCGAAACCCGGCTGCCTCGGCCCCGCAGCCTTCCAGGTAGGAGAGCCGGGGAGCAGCGCCGGTGCAGCGATCCCTAAGCACCATGCTAGTTTGCAACGACTTCGTCAAGTCACCCGCAAACGGGGCCCGAAGCCTGTCCTTAGGTCTGTCACCACGGCAGTGGGAATGGGAGAGGGAGCAGTTTGCGTGGAAGCGTGAACCGCACGGAATGAACGCGCAGCCCCTGGGTGAACGCCCGCCGCCCCACCGCCATCCCCTGCGCGCCCAGGCCGGCGGGGACCTGGCACCAGGGGCTGGGGACACAGGGGGCTGGGGGTGCCGGGGGCTGGGGACACAGGGGGCTGGGGACACGGAGGGCTGGAGACGCCGGAGGCTGGGGATGCCAGGGGCTGGGGACACGGGGCTGGGGACGCCGGGGACCGGGGATGCCGGGGGGTGGGGACGCTGGGGGCTGGGGACACGGGGGGCTGGGGACACGGGGCTGGGGACGCCGGGGGCTGGGGACACGGGGGGCTGGGGACACCGTGCTGCTGCCCCTGCCGGAGGGAGGACGCGGCCCCGGTCGCCCACGGCTGCCGGTCGGGAGGCGGCCCCGGCGGCGGGAGCTGTCCGCCCCGCGGTGCTGAGCCGCCGCTGTCCCGCCGGGCCCCGCCGCCGCTGCCGCCGGTGCCGGTGCCGGAGCCGGTGCCGTGCTCTCCCAGCAATGCCAGAAGTTTTGGGCCGGCCCGGGCAGCAGCAGAAGCGGGGAGCCGGCTGCCCCCCTCCCCGGTCCGACTCCCCCCTCCCCGGTCACGGCTGCATCCCCCCCCTC
>JADKXX010009505.1:0-11115 GCA_017310255.1 Butorides virescens | reverse complement strand
GGCGAGACAGCGGCTCTGGGAGCTGGCAGGGCAGGCAGCCACAGGGGTGCACGTAAGAAAAGGAGAAATTATTGTTATTGCTCCTTCGGCAGCGCTCAGGGCTGGAGATGTTTGCGTGGTCCGAAAGCTGGGCTATTCGAAAGGAAATAAAGAGAAGCGTCTCCTGAGGCCACTTTAGTGGGCATTGCTCTAATTAGCACCATGTTCATCGGCAGTTACCTCAGACCTTTGATTAACAGTGAAGAAAATCAATAAGCACACTAAAAATTCAGATAAGTTTCACAGTTAATTTTAATTTCACATTTTAATCTTGTATTAATGTCAATCTTAATTACCATAATTAAGTCAGATGTGACTTAGCAAGAGAAGCTTGAAGATAAGACGTTACAAGAAAGACGGCGCCTTTCTGGCGAGCAGGCAAGCGCCGCTCACCGCGCTTTGGGATGCGGCTGACGCCGGCAAGCCGGGGGCTCCCGCGGGGGACCACCGGGCACCGTGCTTCCCCATCCCTCCCGTTGTCCCCAGCCTCGCCTGGCTCCCCGCCTGGGGTCTGTGCCCTGCAATGCCAGCGCGAGCCCGAAGCCCCTCAGCCCTGCTTTGCCCCCATTTCAGGGTGCCCGAGCCCCCAGCCGCCTCCCTCTCCTTGGTGCACGGGAGCGCAGGGAGGCGTCAGCCCCGCCGCGCTGGCCGTGCCTGCGCTCCGCTTGTCAGAGCTGGTGAGATCTGTGAGATCCAAACCGCCCCGAAAATCAATCGCTCATTTATTTTCATGACGGCGATGCAGCAGCCCAGCGCTGCCGCGTTTGCTCTGCAGCTACAGCTATCAGTCTGCCTCCGCTCCCAGCTCGGGGGGCAGGAGCGGGGCTGGCCGGGGGTTTCGGGGGGCCTGTGCATCGCCCAAGGAGCCCCCGAGACCCCCACCTTTGTGGGAAGCATCCCGCAGCCCGGCAGCATCTGCCCCGCAGTGGGGTGGGACCGATCCTGAGGCCATCGGAGCCCCCCCCCCAGCACCCCCCAGGCTGTTGCCAGGTCGGTGGGTGGACGGGGCTGGCCCAGGGCATGGCACAGGCACAGGAGGGGGGCTGTTTGCTGAGCCAAAACCTGCGAGCGCAGGAGCGGGGACGACGCAGAGATGTGGTCCGTGTGTCTGCACAGCCCGGGGCTGGCTGTCCCCGTCTGGGCAGGGGGGCTGCAGGGGGTTCTCCCACGGCGTTTGCGGTGCTGCCGGCAGCCTGGCAGGTTTTACTCTTCCCAAACCATAACACGAACCTCGCCGAGTGCCCAGCTGCAGAAGCACTACCAAGCTGACTCCCTGGGTTTGAGCTTAGCCGGGAGGCTGGGAACCCCCCATGATTTTATGGGCAGTGACACATCTCTGGGCCCTCTGTTCCCAGCCCCGAGGGTGTCCCCTGCAAGGACAGCCGGGTCCTCCCAGAGCCGCAGCCGGAGCATCGCTGCCGGCTGCAGTGGGGATGCATCAGCTGCAGCCGAGCGGGGATGCGGGAGCAAACCCAAATCAGCTGCGCCCGGGAAAGCCACGGTGGCACCTCCAGTGCTGCGGGAAGGAGCTTCCCCAGCCTGGGCACAGCAGTTTCTCCTGATGAGCTCAGGCTTCCACCTGGACCTACATAAAAAAACCTCCTTGAAGAGCATCTCACGGCTTAAAAGCAAGCTGGGTGCAGGTCCCTCCCCCCCAGTGCCAGTGTAGAGGGCGAGGGCTCAGAGCAGAGGTGCTCTCCGTCAGCAGCAAGGTGAGTTCTCCCTGGTGCTTGTGGGGCACCGAGGGTCCCATGCTGGGGGGTGCAGGGCAGCCCCGGGTGGGAGAGGCGGATGGGGATGCTGGGAGGACAGACCCCAACCAGGGTACATCGGGAGCTCCTGGCTCCAGACCCATGTGCCCCAAAGTGCTCCGGGGCTCCTGTTTAGCACCCCAGGCTGGTACAGCTGCTCCGTGGCACAAAGGGGGGGCCCCGGGGGGGCCCCCGGGCGGGGGGGGGGGCACGGGCCCCCCCCCCCCCCCCCCCCCCCCAGCCCTCAGTGCACATTTGGGGCCAGCCTCCTCCCTGCAGTTTTCTTGGGAAGCTTTCATCCTCTCCTCCACAGTGCCCGGAGGGGCTTCAATGGCAGAAGGAAGTGGAAAAATAACCTTGGCTTTGGACTTGGAAGCTGAGGTCTCCTGTAGCGAAGCTGAATGGCGGCTCTGAGGAGCGGTCCCCGGGCTCCGCTGGCTGGGGGGCATCGCTGGTGAGTGGCAATATTGTCCCAGGGCAGAAAAGGCCTTTGTCCCTCCGGGAAGGCAGAGCCACTCCAGCCTTTGGCTTTCGGAGCAGGCTGCCTCCCTGCTCTGCCTTACAAACGCCAGCGCTGAATGGGAGGTTTGAGTCCCAGGCCAGGCTCGGTTCCAGCCCCTTTGAGCCGGTGCCTGCGGGCACAGCTGGGGGCCCTTTCAGGAGGGAAGCCCTTGTTCCTTGTCAACAGGAGAAGACTTTTCCCCGCTCAGCAACAGGCTCTCTATTGCCCATTGGGGCTTGGAGGGGGCCGGGAGAAACAAACCCTCTGCGGGGCTGGGCAGGCGGCAGCACCCCTGCGGAGCGGGAGGGGAGGGACCCCCGGGCAGCACGGCGTGGCAATGCCCCCGCCTGGGCAGGTGGCAGGGATGGGGTCCCCGTGGCACACCCCAGGGAGCCGTCCCCCCGGCAGAGCAAAGGCTTTCATCGTGCAGCGGGGATGAAGCCTGGGAGCACCCGAGCCTGCGGCACCTTAACTCCCCAGCCATAAAGCAGGGCATGGTTTTATCCTCTGTGCATAATTCATGGCTCAATTAACTACAGCTCCTCATGGCAGCACCCAGAGAGGCTCCCACCAGCTTCAGGCACTGCAGCTCTTGTGACCCCCTCCGATCCATGGTTAACGGGCGCTTTATCAAGGCAATAACGCCCTCCTGGCTGCCATATCCATAACTCACTGCTGCACTGTGCTGTCCAAAAGTTTTTAAAGACTTTTTAGCCGTGATTCTCAGTTCTTTGTTCTGGCAGGATCTGCATGGAGCCCAGCAGGCAGGAGCAGTTGGTGCCTGGACTCTGTACCTGAGCTCTTCACCACCCATCTTCAAAGATCTCGCTCTACTTTTGCACCAACACCGTGCATTCATTTTAGACCAAACTTTCTCGCCCACCCCTTCCCTCTCCAGCAGGACAAACCCCTCGCCACCCAGCAAGGCTTCCAGGTCCTTTACTCGGAGAGCCCCAGGGCTGGGGCAGGCAGCGTTGCGGTGTTTCTCTTCCCAGTGAAGCCTTGCCAGCCTGGTACTGACCGTCCCTGCAAGTGCATGGAGAAAAATGCTTTCTATGTGTTGCCAAGCTGCCAAAAAATACCTGCTCTGTCAAGGCTTTCCTGCCTGCGCCTCCACCTTCTGTATTCTGTTCAATATTCTGTTCAAAATCAGTGTTCGTACCAGGCCACTGCTGGCATTTACCCATCGCATCCCATAGAAATGGCAAGATAAGTCGCTCTGCACCGGACGCTGTTAGTGCTATGGAAAGCTGAATTTGTAAATTCGTGAGTGCGCAGAGTCCTGCTGTCCTATCCAGCGAATTTTCCTTGAAGAATAAATAGAATTTTTGTTCGGAGTTTGTTTTAAAGTGAGGGGAAGCGCAGCGTGTCTCGGGCGCTGTCCTGCCACCTCCAGACAGGGCGATTCCTCTGCCTCCGCGTTATTCCAGGCTACTGTAGCCTAGAACAGTCTGCAGGAAGATGTCCCGTCCGTCTGTCTTACAGCAGCATCTCTGCGTGCTTTTTGGGGTCCCCTGGTGCCAGGCAGGAGGGCACAGCATCAGTGCTCAGCACCTCGAGGTGGGCAGGAATGCCCCAGGGGGGCTGGAGGTGCCTGCGGGATGGGCTGGGCGCAGCCTGCAGGCTCTGGCCCTGAGCACTGACCAGAGGTAAATATTTTTAATCCACCTGGCCCAAATCATTTCTCCACGGGAATCTTAGAAGCGCTCTCTGAGGAGCTGATGCAATCAGCATCTCCCGGTGGTGCTGATTGGGAATAGACCCCGAGATGCTGGGCAGACTGGGGGAGCAGGCAAGCACTGCCATGGCACCAGCGCGGCGATGAGTAAATGAGAAGAAACAGGGAAATAGGAAAAAGAAGGAAAAACCAGATTACAGCTGGCACCAGTAACCATGGCATCATGAAAACCAGATTTTGTCAAAGAGCTGATTGTAATCTTGGAAGAGATGATACATTTGATGGAGGGAGGTGTCTGAGTCGCTGTTACGGGTTGTTGTCAGGTATTTGTTGTGGTATCGAGCCGTGTTCTCACGAAAAGCAGCAAGATGTGGTGTCAGGGCGGCGCGTCTTCGGTGGGCTAAGATCCTGCTCATTGATGGATCCCAGAGAACAGCAGTGAGGAATCCTCTTCAGACGGAGGAATTGTTAATGACTCCGTTAAGAGCTGATGCTTGGCTCTGCCGTGGCACAGCCTCACTGATGAGCTGCAGGTCGGTATAAAATCACTGGCGATGGGGGCGACCCGCAAGGGCTGAGCCGGCTGGTTATCACGGCTGGAGCCGTACGACCCAACCCGGCTCCCAGCGCAGGAGGAATTGTTGAGCCAGATGTGGTGTAGCCGGTCAAATGCTCATTTCTGTGCCACAGAACAGGGCCTCGGGGTGGGAGAGCCGTGCTCTGGGTGGCAGTGGAGGGGGCTTGGGGGTCTGAGAGGCTGGAGGGTCCCTCTGCGGCAGCGACAGCCATCGGCATCGCCCCGGTCGGAGGAACCCCCCCAGCGATGGCAGCTCCTGCAGCTGGAGCAGGGAAGGGATCGCTTTGCTTAACCACGGCATTGCAGAGGGGCAGCGGCAGCCCTGATGCCCCCCAAATTCCTGGTGGGGTCTGTGCCCTGGCCAGCAGCAAAGCTGTGGGCTAGCCAAGGATGTACCTGCACCTCTCATGCTTCGGGCGTCACCCTGGGAGCCAGCACCCATGAACTGGGTGACACTGGGAGCAGGACCGTGGTGCTAACTGGCAGCGAGTGGCCGTGCCTGGCTGGGGAGGCAGCAGCCCCCTCCCAGCCCACCCGTGGCAGCTCCGTGGGTGCTCCCGGTGCCCTGGGGCTGGCTTTCTCTGCAGGGGCCGATTGCTCGCTTTGTGGGGGAAAAGTGGATTTGTTCTAAAGCTCTTTTCATGGGGGGGGGGGGGAAATCCATACTGTGCTGCTTTGCTCTGACCCGTCTTCCAAGCTGTGATGCTTTAATTGATTAGCTTGTAAGAGCTTGGCAGCAGAGCCCGGGCTTTGTTGGTAGCGTTTCCACAGCTCCCGCGGGTGGAAAGCCATTAACTGCCTCCAGACCCGGCCCTCCGCCTGCAAGGAGCCTTTGGGCCGATGCTTTCCAGCCGTTTTCAGAAAAAAAGCCCCTAAAACACACGGAGGCTGGGGCACCCCCAGCGCTCTGCCCGAGCGGGGAGGTCCGGGTGCATCCTGTGCGCATGGATGCGCTGCCGGTCCTGCAGCACCCCGAGGTGACGTGGCTCCGGGCCTATTTATTGCCAGAGATTTTAGCAAAATTCTAACACTTCACTCGTGCAGAGCTATTACCGAGGCTGGCTCGAGCTGCGTGCTGCTGCGGGTGTCAGCATGATGAGGGGTTGGTAATAAACCCACCAGCAGTCACTAAGTGCTGCTGTATAAATGCCTCCTCCAAAATAGCAGTGCTTTGCTTCTCCAGCACCTGCTCGGAGCTCTGCAAACGCGGATTTGTCCAGGCTGGAAGATCTAGTGTTGGTTCCCAGTATGTCCAGTGTTGGTTCCCAGTATGTCCAGTGTTGGTTCCCAGCACTTCGTGCAGCTCTTCCCGGAGGGGCTCATCCCATGGTGCCAGCTCTGTGCTCAGGGCAGGATCTGGCCACAGCTCCACGCAGGCTTTGCTCTGAGCAATTTGGAAGGAGGGTGGGTGGTCAGCGGGGCTTGGCCACCGTGGCATCTCCGGCGTCGGGGTCCCGGCCCCGTGGTCCTTCCCTGCCTGCGGAGGCATTGGCGCCTGGGGGCTGCCGTGGGGATCCAGGCACGGCTCGGGGAGGCAGGCGGGCGGCTGGGGAGGAGCAGGCGGGCTGGGAAGAACATGTGTGGGGCCCTGGCAGGGCTTCAGCATCGCAGTGTGTGCGTGTGCATTCGCACGGTGGGAGATGTAGCGCAAGCTGAAATGAGATTAGCTAATGTACTGCAAACACAAACCAGCTCGGAAGGAAATCTCCCTCTCCAGCAAATGCAAATCTTTCTGCCTAGTTTACTGCATAACGCTGCCCGTTAAACCCCATGCTCAGGGGAGGGGAGGCAGGGGGCTTTTGGGGAATGTTTGTGCAGGGGACGGTCCCTCGGCTGGAAGCCCCCAGCCTTGTTTCCCGTTGCAAGCAGCGCCTGTGCCCGTCCAAAAAGGCTGGCCCCTCGCTGCCCCTTGGTGGGACTCGCTTCGCGTGTGCCCACGGGCCGGAGCGTGTGCTTGCAGCCTGTGCCGACGGACGGGAGCGTGCACGGTTTCTCCAGGCACATCTTTGGCTCAGCCAAAGGGCTGCCGGGCCGGGGCACAGGCACCGATAACCAGCTACGTCCCCCGCTGCGCCGTTACCATCGGCGTGAAGCCACGTGCTTTGAGATGATGCTCCTGGCCAGGCTCTGAGAAGCTTGGCAGAGAGAAGCAGTTGTCATGGAAGGGGCTTTCGCAGGCTGCAGGCTTGCTTTTAACCCCCGGTACGTACAAGCCCCCCAGCAGAAAGGTCTCTTGAGACGCGTAGCTCTGCCCTTGTAACGCTGATGATGGTGACAACTGCAACAGCAGGGATTATTTTCCCTTCTCTCCCTTACGTGCACGTGTCCCGCAAGAGGACAGGCTCTTTGTGAGGAGCAGAGCGAGGGCTCCGTGCCAACGTTAAACCCCTCTGTGCCTACATGGCATGGGAGGACAGCAGTCACCCTGAGGCTGCTGGTGGGTGCTCCCTGGCTGAACTTCAGGACTCCCTCCTCCACCCACCCCGTGGCCAAGCCTCTCCAGCCTCCCCGGAGGAACCACATCCAGGGTTTCTGTGCACGTCCTGGCTGCAGACACCCCGCTCCCCGTCCTGCTGCTGCTCCCCGGGGCGCCCGGCGGTCGATGCTGCCGTGCTCGGCCGTCCCCAAACCTCATCTCGCTGCAGGAGGAGGCTGCTCCCACTCTCAGCACCGGCTGGCGGCTGCCCGAAACCCGGCGCTGCCCTGGCTGCACCGCTCCTGGAAGGGGCTCCGGGCTCTCCAGGGGGGGCTGCAGCAGCACCCCTAATAAAACCCTGCAGCTCTGCTGACGCGCAGCTTTATCACAGAGGCAGTGCAAGGCAAGGGGGGGGCTGTTGCAGAGGAAGGATGCTCGCTGGTGTTGGCATGGGCACGCGTCCCCTGCCCACTCCCCGTGAGTCACCTCATCCCAGCAGGCACGGACCCAGGCGCCTCCCCGGGATGGCTCCGGCCGCTGCCAAGGCTGGGAATCCCAAAACCCCCGAGCGAGGGGGAGGCTGGAGCGGAGGGTGCGGGGGCACGGGCGGGCCCTGCGACAGGACAGGACAGTCCCCCGCGGTGGCATCCCTCCACGCCGAGGAAGGCCAGCGCGGTGGTGCAGCAGGGGTCACGGCTCTGGCTGCTGGCCCACCCGGCGGGTTTGGTTGCCTGTCAGGAGGACACGGGCATTAAGCGACGCCGGCGATTCGTCCGGCGATGCCTCGCCTGAAGAGCTCAGCACCTCCGCGCAGCTCCTGCCCTGCTGCCAGCGCTGCGGAAGTGGCTTCCAATTGCGGCTAATGACTGTGCAAAGCAACGAGCCCGCTGCGCCCGTCCGCCGAATGACAGGAGCGCGCCCAACGGCAGCTCCGCTCCTTTTGGCCCCGGGGGGGGGGGGGGGGGTGATGTCCTGCCCAGGCCTCTCGCCCTGAGGTTGCCCCAGGGCACGTAGCTGCTCAGGCTGCGGCTGAGGCAGGGCTGGGAGATGGGCTCTGCGCTGGGGAGCGGCTGGGATTGCTGGGAAAGAGCCGTGCCTGCGGGTGAAAGGCAGGTCACGTTATTGCAGACATGACTGTTGAGCTCCCCAGAGCAGCGCGGGGTTAATAGAACAAACCAATGAAATTTGTAAAACTTTCCCGCGCACCCAAGAGATCAGTTTTTGCTTTGTGCTTGGCAGTAAAAGCAAATACCGTTCTGCTTGCCCCTGACCTGGCCATCAGGATGACTTAGCGAGGACTATTTCTGACTCCCAAGAGGTTTTTCTACACCTGGGCAAGGCTCCGTGGGTAGGGCACGCTGCACGTGGCGCGGGCTCCCCGCCGGCTCCCGAGCCCTGCGTGTCCTGCTCTGGACGATGCCCCTTCGGACAAACACCCACGGGGGTTGTTCTGCACTTTTACGTCGTCGCCAGCTGGAGCTGAAGAGGTGGAGCTGGGGATGCAGCTCTGGAAGCCTTAACGTTACCCAACACGGACCCTCACGCAGGGACCACGTGGAGTGGGGTTAGGGGGGAGCAACCGGCTGCAGCCGCAGGGATGGTCCCGGGGCTGTGGCTGGCCTCGGGCTTCAGCCGTGCCTGGGGCTGGGGCCCTTGAAGTGGGGAGTGGTGATGGTCTTACTGGTGTGGGGACTGGTGATGCTCTTACCAGTGCGGGGAATGGTGATGCTCTTACTGGTGCAGGGAATGGTGATGCTCTTACCAGTGTGGGGACTGGTGATGCTCTTACTGGTGAGGGGACTGGTGATGCTTATACTGGTGCAGGGAATGGTGATGCTCTTACCGGTGCGGGGAATGGTGATGATCTTACTGGTGCTGGGAATGGTGATGCTCTTACCGGTGCGGGGAACGGTGATGCTCTTACTGGTGTGGGGAATGGTGATGCTCTTACCAGTGCTGTTGCTTGGCTGGGGCACAGCGTTGTCCCCGGTGCCGGGGTGTCCCCAGCCGCTTTTCTTCCCCGTGCTTTGGGGAGCGATGCCCACCGGCCGTGCAGAACCCGCTCCGCCCTGGGGCAGCGCAGCAGGGCATTCCCCGGGAATAACGGCGTCCTGCTGATACTGGTGCGGCACCACCACTGCTCCTCCAAAGCACAGCCCTTGTTTTCAGGAGCTCACCCCGGAGCTTTCCCTCTCCCCCCAGGTGTGTTTATCCACCCATAAGCCCAGCGTGGTTGCGGGGGCACAAGGCTCCAGCCCCACACGCCTGGCGGGGGGCAGAGCCCAGGGGCATGGCGGCCCCTCTCCCCCATGGGCTGGGGGGACGTGGTCCACACGGCCAGGCTGAGTGCAATGAGTTAACAACCTTGTGGGGGATTTAAAATGGAAGAAGCCTCCTGACAGCCCACATGTAGGTCTAATAATTTTCTATAACTGCTTTTATGGCAGACCGTAAAAATCTAAAATAAGGCTGGGAATTGTCAGAGAAATCCACATGGAGCTGAAATCCGGCATAACCACAGGTTTTTAGGCTCCAGCGCCTTCCTCTGAAAAGCCTCGGTCCCTGGGTCCCTGGGGCGCGCTGGGGACCGGCCCTGCCGAGGGCTTCCCCGCAGCAGAGTCCTTTTGGTTGTGCCAGCGCAGTTTTGCGTCAGCGCCGCTGCCCAAGCCCTGAGGTGTTCGACGGGCTCCCTCGGTACTGGTGGTGGGTGGTTGGTTGGTGGGGTTACTGATGGGGCTGGGCCAGGAGATCTCAGGTGGTCCCGTCCAACCTGGACGATTCTGTGATCCCAAAGGTCCCCGCTTTGAGGCTGGAGGCTGGAGAGCAGCTCCTTGCCTTGCCCCCTCCGGACCGTCCTCCCGCCATCCCCAGCCTCTCCCCAGGGACCAGCATCCCGGGGGATGCAGAGAGGGATTTTGTTTCCCAGGCCCAAGCTCTCCAGTTCCTTCTCCACGGCACAGGGAGAATATCGTCTGTCTCCGGAGGGTGACATTAAACACCGAGGTAATTCTGCCTCTCCGAGCTAACCCCGAGCAGCAGTTACTGCAATTACTCTGAGTGCCACCGGGTGATACTCGGTAATTACGTGGCTCTTTCATCTGGGGATCTCTGAGCACTTACTGATCAATTAATTAAACTTTGCAGCAGGCTTGTGCCACAGTGCGGGGTGATGCTGGATCAATCCCCCCTCTCCTGAGACGCGGCCGTGCCAGCGCGGGGCTTGACCCCAGAGACAGAGGGCAGGAGGGGGACGGGGATCGGGGGGGCTGGGGTGCCCAGGCTGCCTGGGGAAGGCGGGGGACGAGGACATGGAAAGCTCGTGGGTGAGAAGTACCCGAGAGAGCAGCTTGAGTCCCTGGCTTTTCTCACAGGAAGGAAGGAAAAGGTTGGGAACTTTGTTGGCTCTTTTGTTCGTTTGCTTGGGCTGTGGCTGCAGGCAGCCCCCTGAGCCTGAACCTCAGCCTGATCCCGATCCCGATCCCTGATCCCGATCCCGATCCCGAGCAGCATCACGATCACAAATTCCTTTCTGAACACCTTGCTGCTGCAGTCAGGGGGTGCAGTCCTTGCAGCTCGGGGGGGTCCCCTGGGCCGCTGCCGGCTTTTCCGCACCCCTCAAAGCTTCTCCTGCTGCCGGGGACGGCTGGGAGCGGGGAAGCGCCGACCGACTCCTCCTCATCCTCGCAGCCCCGAGATGAGCTGTTCACTTTGAAAGCTTTGGGCACAACATAAACTCCACCGCCCTTCAGAGGAGCCCTGGCAGGAGCCTCGCTATTAGCACAGGCTGTAAATCTCCTCCTAACGAGGAGCGGGGCTGGGCCCAAGCCCGGATTTATAAATATGAATTAGGCAGAAAGCAGCAATTCCCCTGGGGGCACGCAGGAATGGAACCCGCACGTTCTCCTGCCCCAAAATGCACCTTTGCATCACTTACTGCCAGGAGGAGAAAACTCCCCAAGTTTGGGGATTTTTGGTACCTGGGGAAAGTCTTTATTGGTCCCGTGGTGTTCATTTTTCGGAAGCCCTAATAAATGCCCCAAGCAGGGCTGGGGCGGCTGGGCGGGAAGCGGGCTGCCGAGAGCTGCGGCCCCATCACCCCCGGCACCCCCGGAAGGATGGGTTTGGGTGGGGGGAGGCGGGTGGGCTCTGCCC
>JADKXX010009504.1:0-16312 GCA_017310255.1 Butorides virescens | reverse complement strand
ATGGAGAGCGCCAGGAGGAGTTTTGTCTCCTTCCCCAAACACACGGCGCCTTCCCTGCCTGCCTAACGAGGGCTCTGGCTGTGGGGGCTGCGCCGCGGGGCGCGGGGTGCAACCGGCTCTGCAGGAGCCATTGGGGCTCCTTCCCTCGGGGGGAGCGGCGGGGAGCCCTCTGCCCCCGCACGCCCCCTGCCCAGCCGGGGCGCCTTGTGCTGGGGGACGCTTTGTGGGTGCACGGGGGATGCTTTGTGGGTGCACAAGGCCGCTTTGTGGGTGCACGGGTGATGCTTTGTGGGTGCACGGGGGACGCTTTGTGGGTACACGGAGGATGCTTTGTGGGTGCACGGAGGATGCTTTGTGGGTGCACGGGGGCTGCTTTGTGGGTGCACGGGGGATGCTTTGTGGGCACATGGGGGATGCTTTGTGGGTGCACGGGTGATGCTTTGCGGGCACATGGGGGATGCTTTGTGGGTGCACAGGGGGTGCTTTGCGGGTGCATGGGGGATGCTTTGCGGGTGCACGGGGGATGCTTTGTGGGTGCACGGGGGATGCTTTGCGGGTGCATGGGGGATGCTTTGTGGGTGCACAGGGGGTGCTTTGTGGGTGCACGGGTGATGCTTTGTGGGTGCACAGGGGATGCTTTGTGGGTGCATGAAGGGATGCTTTGTGGGTGCACAGGGGATGCTTTGTGGGTGCACGGGGTGCTGTGCCCGGGAGGCACCATGCATCTGCCCCGCAGCAGACACGGGGCCATCCTGCGCAGAGTGTGCAGGGGGTAACTCAGCTAGGGGCCAGTGTTAGCCCCGGGGCTGGTGCGGACGTGCACGGTGAAGGGCTGTAGGGAGACAGCAGCAGGGCCAGGCTGGGGCTGCCGGAGCTCCCCTGCGGGGTGGCTGCCACCTGAGCACCCTCTCCTTGGCATGGGTGCAGCATAGAGGAGGCTTCGGAGCTGGGGGGCAGGTCGGACGCAGCCCAGCTGGGGATGCTCACCCTCACCTGGGGCTGGTTCCCGAGAGCCATTAAAAAGGGCCTGGGCTGCCCCTCCCAGGAGGCTGCTGGTGCGAGGGGGCTGCCCACGGGGGGTGCTGGGGGATGGCGGACGCTGGGCTGATGCTGTGCCAGTGGTGCGTAGCTGTGGGCTAGCAGGGCTGGCTTGTGGGAGGGTTTCTTGATAGCCCTCGCTGCCTGTGTGAGCAAACTTGAGGTGCCTGGGGCTGGCTGCACCCCTGCTGTAACCAGCACCCAGGGCAGCGCAGGACCATCCCTAGCAAGGGCTCAGCTCCCTGGGGGGCCACAGTGAATTGTGCCAGGCTGGGGCAGCCCTGGGGCCGGGATCCTGCCCAGCCCTGAGCTGCGGGGTTTCAGTTTGGTGCTGTCTCCCTGGGGTGATCCACAGGCACATCTGCAAATGGCTTGCTATAAAACACAGCTGCAAATGTCTTAAACCTCTCTTTTATTTCTAAAAATAGCCCTGCTTGGCCCTTGGGAGGTTCAGCTCTCGTGGCTCCCACCCTCTCCCTTCAATGGCCGTGACGGGAGCTGGAGGATCGCTCGCTGCCTGTGTCCTGGCTGGTCCCTGCTGCTCTTGCCAGCCCCGGAAGACGAGGCAATGCCTTTCCAAGGTCAGGTTCATCCCATGGGAGAAGTGCTTGGGTTTTTTTTGGGGGGAGGGGGAAGCGGTTTCTGATGCCAGCAACCTGCCCATTGCATCCCTGTGCCAAAGGACTGATTTGAGACCCAGCAAAAGGCTAGGGGAGGCTCGGGAGAGAAGCAGCACCGTGCTGTTTAAGCCCCCTGCCATAAAAGCAAAGTTTTGCACCGACATCTTTAATGTTTGTACCTCTGGCTGTGCTGGAGCCCGTGTGCCACCCTGGGCTCGGTCAGGGCTCAGCGGTGGCACACACCTTGTCCCTGGTGAACGCAAAGCACGCGTGTGGCTCCGACGCTGCCCGGAGCGGTTTGTTTGGCCGCCTGCGTGCTGAGGCTGTCCCGAGCGCATCTCTGCATGTCCCGGGGTGGCTGCTGCGAGCTGCTGTCTCGGGAAAATCCCAAGGGATTGGGATGGGGAAGAGGGTCTGAGTGCAGCGGGAGCGGGCGGGGGTGGCTGCGGGGATGCCCGGGCACTGGGGCGAGCGGGTGCCGACGGAGGGAGGAGCTGCCAGCCAGGGTTTCTCCGGCGTGTAAAAGCAGACTTTTCATCCTCTGCGATGAAACACAGCCGTGGTTTTTGCTTTACAAGTGCGATGGTTTATAATGGCGTGAAGTTACAGCCAGAACCGATCGGCCTGGCAGCAAGGGGAGGCTGCCGAGTACGGCGGCGTGCCCTTACCCAGGGGGGTTGGAAGGGGGGAGGCTGGCAGCCCCAGGCGAGCTGGCTCCAGGCTGAGCCGCCTCTCCAGGCTGTCCCCAAGGGATGGTGCTGGGTGCTCCCAGGGGCGATGGCTCCGCTCGCTGCTGCAGGATTAGACCTGGCAGTGATGGAGATGGGGAGGCTGGAAAGGGCTGGGCGAGATGTGTGCTCAGAAAGCCCCAAATTTGGAATGAATGTGTGGCCTGCCCAGTCCAAAGCGTGCTTAGTCTCTCGTTTGGGGGAGTCCAGCTCTGCATGCCCTGGTTGTAATGATTTTGTGTTAATCAGCATTGGCCCCTCGGCAGCGCTGGTGCCTGCCCTTGTCCCGGGCTGGAAGATGCTCCCATGCAAGCTCCTCGTGGGCTCTCAAGCTCTTCTTTTGAACAAGCAATGGGTTATGGCTCAGCACCTCAGGCCCTCAGATGAGCCATGCTGGGGGCTTTGGGGGGGGCAGAGCTGGAGAAGCCTCTTCTGGCTACGGCCCACAGCCAGGGGCAGTCACACACCGATCTGGCTTCTGCTGACATCCGCTGGGAAAAGGTGGAAAACTGTGGGTCTGGGGATGAAGCCGTTGCTGTTTCAAAAGTGAAGCGCTAATTTGGCAAGCGTTCAATGTAATCACCATTCCCCTAATTACCCGGGGAGGGGGAGCTGTACGCCTGCGATGTAAAGCCATCCACAGCGCCACGGGTCGGGTGCACGCGAGCCCAGAAGAGCAGAGCTTGAACGCGTGTGTAGGGACGTACGGACACCGTGTGTGCCCCCACGCGTGTCCCCATTGCCTGTGACCCCATGCCATGTGTCCTGACGGCTCACGGGGCCCGGCCCCCGCAGGTCCTGTGCTGGGCTGCGCGCACCCGAGGGTGCGATGGGGCGGTCGCTGGGCACGAGGACGCGCAGCCCCGCGTCACGGGGACCTTCCCCAGCCGCCTGCCTGCCTTCCTGGGTCTGAGGATGAGGAGTATCAGCCTTCACTCCTGGAGCCGAGGGCTTGAGCGTGTAACACCAGTAATGCAACGTCTGTAACCACAGACAGTGATTTTTTTCTCGTATGGTTCTCCAAAAATTAAGACTTTTTTTTTTTTTTTGCAAAGCCTTTGCATTTGCTTCCTTTTCTGTACATGTGGTGGCAGATTTGTGCAGTGTACATGCCCCTACTTGGCGCCGTCTCTGTTCCGTGCCTGCAAGCCCTCTGTGATCATCAAAAGCTTCTTCCTTGCGCCCAAGAGCCCACGTACGATGCTCCCCAACATCCCCGACGAGTCCTTCTGCCCGAGGCAGGGGCTGCCTCTCCCACCAGCTCCAGGATCCCGTTCCCCTTCTTCCCAGAGCTGGTAAAAGCTGTGGTGGCACGAGAGGGCTGACGGGGAGGGCAGCGCACGGGGGATCGCCCCTCTGGGCAGGCATGGAGGGGGCTGCGTGCCCCTAGCCCTGCTGCTGGCTCCTGGGGGGCCTTCATCTGCTGCTCCTCTTCTTCAAAGGCTGCTGCGGGCCCCAGCACCGTGAGGAGCATCTCAGTGGCCATTGCAAAGCCTGGCTGTTGGCAAGAGGGGCTGCAGAAGACCCCTGAACCTCGAGGAACGTGCTGGCTCCATGTGGTCCATCCATCTGTCCTGCAGCTGGTGGGGCTGAGCCCATGCAGCGTGGTCATTTGGGCTGGTCCTGCCGTTGCCTGTTGGACTGGGATGTGCCCAGGGGCTTGTGCTCCAGCCCTGCTGCACCAGTGCAAGGAGCCAGGCTCTGGTCCCCGTGTGCCAGGGCGCTGCCAGTGGCGCGGGGGCTGGCAGAGGCCAGGGCTGCTGCAATCCCAGCCAAGCTGCACGACGGCTTCACGGGCTTTTACGTGCAAAGGCTGGCACCAGGGTGGGCGGGAGCAACCTGGCCAAGGCTGCCCCTGCCCTCTGCAAAACTCAGAACAAAGCTCTTTGGGGTTTGCCCAGCCTGTGCCTCAAGGACGTTACGGAGCGATGCTTGTGCGCTCTCACAAATCGCTAATTAGAGATGAATTTGCAATGGTGCGTGGTCCCCGGGGCTGCTGTCTTTGGGGTGCAGTGCCAGGCTCCGCGCCGGAGAGCCGTGTTGCTACCAGTGCCGCTCTGTGCAAGCTTCCTCTCTGCTCGCAGCCGTGTCCCACACCTCCCTAAAAACCAGTCATTCCTGGCATTTTCTCACTTTCGCAAGCTCTTTTTCCACTCCAAACAAAAAGGTCTCAATTTACTCATCGCGGCTCTAATTCCGTTTGCAAGCCGTGGGTGTTGATCAGAGGTGGGTTAGCGAGGCCCGGGAAGGATTCCTGGCGGGAGGAACGGTGGCTTCCAGCAGCAATGCCTGGGTGTGCTGGGTGGGATTGATTTCATGGCGCAGAAGCCCCTGCCTGGCCTCCCGCCGTGCGCAGCACTGTGGAAAATGCACTTATTCGCGTGTTAGCCGGCTTTTCTGCCGTGCAAGCCTTCCAGGTATTTCTGGTCCCTTCCCATCCTGCCATCTGCTTTCATCCCCTTTCATCCCACTGCCCTTGCGCCTTCCCCTTTCCGAGCCGCTCCGCTTCCCTTCCCCCGGTGTTTTTTCAAGAGAGAAGATGAACAGGCGGAGGGGTGGCACGGGGCTGGGGGATCGTGGATGGTTTTCCGGGCGGCTGCGGCGTGTCAGCCTGACCTTTTCAGTATGCAGCCCCCGACAGCCCTGGCGTGGGGGGGGGAGCAGCCTCTGCAGCTTTCCCAGCGCTGGGGCTGCCGGAGAGGGGGCCCAGCCCGGCATCTGGATTAGAGGTTTGGGCTCAGGAAGCCTGGAGACCCGTGGCGAAGCAGCAGGGGTGCCTTCCTGGGACACCCCCCCCCCCCCCCCCGTGCTGTCGGTGGGACGAGGCGCTGTGCTGCACCCCGGATTGCAGAGGGGGGGGGTCTGGGGGGGGGTATCTCAGTGCGATGCTGCTCGGGGAAGCAGTCGGCGCCTCTGCCTTCAGACCCTGATGGATCCCTGTGACTGATGGCTGAGTCTTTCACCCTGAGCCATGCTGATAGCTTACCCCCCCCCAGTGATGGAGA
Source organism: Butorides virescens (assembly GCA_017310255.1). Classification (NCBI taxonomy): domain Eukaryota; kingdom Metazoa; phylum Chordata; class Aves; order Pelecaniformes; family Ardeidae; genus Butorides; species Butorides virescens. The sequence goes on along the minus strand of JADKXX010009504.1, from coordinate 10,921 downwards.
CTCATTAAACGGGGGTGCCCTGCGAGGGCTGGGAGCTGATGACTTATTGCCATTGCTATCGGCTTTGCTGGCAGCGTGAGGCAGGGTTCATTCCTTCTTGCCCAAAGCCAGGGAAAGAGCAGGCGTGTTTGGCACCCCCAGCATGGGCAGGGGGGGTCCCCGGGGCACGGGGAGGAGAGGCCAGGCAGGGGCTGGGGTGCAGCTCGGGTGCCCGTGGCTGGCGGGTCGCTCCCTCCCAGAGAGCAGCGCTCCCTTCCCAGCTCTGCCCAGCAGGAACTGGGGAGATGATCCAAAGCAGACGATCCCAGCTGATCCACGGCCGGGCTCACAAGGCGAGCGAAAGGAACTCGGCTAGGGCCGTGGCAAGTTGGCAACGCGAGCCCGTGCTGCCCTCCCAGGATGCACAAACAGCTTCAGCGCACGCGGGTGGCCTCGGCGCTGGGCTCAGTGGCTGGCTGTCCCCTTGCCAGCTGGCCACGGTGGCCGCGGCAGACCCCACGGTGGCCACTGCAGACCCCACGGTGGCCACTGCAGAGGTCCAGGCTGGAAGCACGCCCGCAGCCCAGGGGGGGTTTGCTGCTGCAGAGCCATCTCGGCGCTCGAACGCTCACAGTTATTTCATCCCCGTGTGCTCGCAGCGTGGATATCTGACAGGTTGATGATCCAATACACGAGTGGGAGGTGTTTTGATTTTTCTTTTTGGGATCATGTTTGTTTTCTTGGCACGCCTTGAGGACTTCTGCTGGAGGGGTGTGGAGGATGAGCAGGCTGTCCCCCGGGGCGCCTGGATGCCGGGTTTGGCAGGTAGCAGGCTGGGTGCGAGCGGCCCCAAGCAGAGTTTGACTCTGCCCTTCGCTGCTGGGCTTTTGCCCACTGGACCGGGATGCTCCAGGGCTCTTGGCCCCGACGGACCAGAGACACCATTTTGATTTACTCAAATTTGCTTGGTCTTGAAACAAAAAGTTAAAGGGAAAGCGAGAGCTTGAGCAGCGAAAGGTTCTTGGCCGTATGAGAAGGAAGATTTTCGGTCTCCAGCTGGCGGTGGGATGGAGGACTGCATTAGTATTGACCTCAGGTATGGCAAGCAGCAGAAATTTCCTAACTCAGCACAAGGCCACGCTCAGCTCTAAATCTCGCCTAACACCGTGTGCATCGATAGCACCTGCCTTGCAGGAGCGTTTAGGGGCCTGATTAATCAATGTCTGCAAAAATGCATTCGTGCCCGGCGCTGAGCAATGCTCCGTCAGTCTGAAGCGCTATTATGGTTGTTAATTGGGCATCATGCACGAACGGGGCATCTGTAATCCATCTTGTGCAAAACAAATGTTCTGCTGAGCAGGATCCTCGGCTGCGGTCTCGGGGAGGGAGCTGGGGGGGAAAATAAAGCTCCCCTCGGTCCAGGGGGCAGGCTTCGTGCATGGGGAGAGCAGCGGCGGGGGAGCACCGGTGGCTCCCTGGGGAGGGGTCGTGGTGCCCCAGCCCCCACCAGCTCCTCGCTGTGGGTCCCGGGTCCCCTTGTGCTGCAGCTCTGCCCCAGCACAGCAGCTCGGTCCCGTGTTGGGATGAAATCAGAAAGATCAGGAGCCGGCTGTAAAGTCTCGTGCCGCTTGCGGGAATGAATTATAGAATCAGAGAATGGTTTGGGTGGGAAGGGACCCCCAGAGGTCCCCCAGCCCAACCCCCCTGCAGGAGCAGGGACACCTTGAACCACATCAGGTTGCTCACAGCCCCGTCCAACCTGGCCTGGGATGTTCCCAGGGATGGGGCCCCCACCCCCTCTCTGGGCAACCCGTATCCAGGGAAAACGCAGGCTCGCCCCTTCCGCGGGCTCCCGAACCGCTTCGGCTTGGAAATGCTTTTTCTGCGAGCGAGCAGAGCCAAAGGGAACGTGAAAGCGGCACCATCTTCCCCCAGGAGTTCTTTCTCTTTTGGCTTCGCTGGGTGTTATAATGATCCAATCAATCTCAGGAGGCTCCAAATACTTATTAATTAATGCGATGATTGGGTGATTTGGTCGTCATTGCAGCTGTCTTTCACAGGGAGACAGAAAAGCCTGTTCCTTGCTTATTTTTCGCTAATGCCTGGCTTTCTGATGGCACGCCGCGCCGCCGCCGCCGAACACAATGTAAAAAGCAGGGTGACTCACCGTCGAGGATTTGTATTCAATATCAGTTCAGATCACATTAGCTTTGCCTAATGCCTTAGCAATAAAGTGCCTCTTCATTGCATAGCTGCAATTTACTTCAGCTCCTGGGTCGGGAGGGAACAAACATCAGTCATGCAGCAACACGTGTGCCCGGCGGCGGGGGTTTGCTGGTCTCGGCGGCGGTGGGGGGCACAGCCCACACCCGGCCGGAGCTCTGTGATGGCAGGGGGGGTCTTCAGCAAGGCTGGTTTTTAAAGCCATCGCTGAAAAGCCAGGCCAGAGGTGTTTGCGGAGGATCCCAGCCAGGCAGAGTTGTGCTAGGGATGCACGGGGGGCAAGACCCCTTGTTAGCCATTTCTTCAGCTGGAAAACCTGCCTGGGGCCACGGGCTGGCCCGCTGTTTTGAACAAGTGGTGGCCCACGCTTTGCTGCAGGAGCAGCCTCTTTGATCCCTTGGTAAGGAGCCGCGGGTCCTGGAGCAGCATCTCGGGTGCTTGGGTGCTGCCTCACAGCGGGAACGAGGGATTTTTTGTGGGATTTGAAGCCATCCGAGTCCCCGGAGCCCCGCTCTCCCTCCAGCCCGGCGTGGCTGTGCGGGCGAGCGGCCGGTCCCCGAGCCGATGGCCTCCAGGTCACTTCCCTGCTGCAAACGCTGTTGTCTTCCCCTCCGGCCGGCCCTGCCGCTCCCGCCAGCGCTTCCCCCCTGTGCGTAAGCGCCTTTGCAGAATAAAGGACGCGCCGAAAAAAGCAGCAGAGCCGGCTGAAAGCACAGCGCATTCTGTGCCGCTGCACGGGCTGCAGATGCTTGGCAGAGGTTGCCGGGGCTTTGGCAGCTCAGCACCGGCGGCAGAGCCCAGAGCAAGGGCGAGGGGGCAGCCAGGATTTCTTTTTTTAGCAGGGGTGCAAAGGCCTAGGGAAATGGAGCGTTTTCCTTCGGTGCCCTTGCGGGACCTAGCGATGATTCGCGTGGGCAGCAGGAAGAGTCTTTATTTACTTCATGTCTTCTCGACGCTGGTGGAGGAGGAGGAGGAGGAGGAGCAGCAGGTCCATGAGGACCTGGCTCCGGTGAGAGGAAGGCTGAGCAAGTTGTCAGTGATGAATGAACCTCCCTGTGCAGGGGGTCTTGTTGAAGGGGGAAAAGTGGCCTCCATCTCACTTGGAGAAACCGGCAGAGATCTTCCTCATTGCTGAAGCCCCCCCCCCCCCCCCCGCATGTCCCCGTGTTGCGGTGGGTGTTGTGTGCTCGTGTCTTGTGTCACCCCGCAGGAGGATGCCCCTTGCACAACACAAGCCGTGCGTAATCCCGGCCGAGCCCCCTGTGGGCGTCCCCTGACCTGGGAATTGTCCCCAGCCACTGGTGAATACCCAAAAACATCAAAGCCACCCACCAGAATGGGGAGCCCGGCGCTGGGGGGGGTTCACCCGGTGGTGACACAAAATCCCACGCAATTGGGAGATGAAGAGCATGACCCCGGGGCTGGGCCGGGACGGGTGGAGGGGATGGGGTTGTTAAGGTCAGGGCTAGCTGAGCGACGCCCTCTCTATTAATTAGACACTATTAATTAGTACTAATAGCGCGGCTCTGGTGCTGAGTGTGTCCCCGGGGGCTGCTCCCTGGGACAGCCTGCTGGTGCCAGCAGGCAGGGAACGCTGCGCTGGCGATGATGCTGTGGCAGACTGGAGGCATCATTTTGGGGGGGGGGGACACAGAATGGCTGAGAGCACCCCAGGCTTGCAAGCCGGGCTGGATGAGTGCCAGCGCTGGGCGCCGCGGCAGCAGCCGGTGTGTGCCCAGCCCGGGATGGGGCTGCTCCCCACTGGTCTGCACTGGTTGCCAAAGCCGGAGCCCCGGGGGACACCCTCTCACCCCACATTGGGGACGGGGATCCCGGAGCAGCCGCGCAGCCCCGAGCTCCCCCCAAGGGCAGCGTTGCTCCCGCGAAGGAGCTGGAGCCATGGGGCCCGGTGCTGAACCTGTGGGGCTGGCAGCGGCGCGGGGAGGCGAGCGGCTCGCTGCCGGGGGGGGCTTCTGCAGGATTAAGGAACAGCTTGGGCTCTTGGATGCGCTCGCCTTCCTGCAAGGTTTGGGTGCCGCTGGAACGCAGCTCCCGAGCGGCGTTTGCTGGCGAGCCGGCGTCCCGCCGGAGCAGGGGAGCTGGGTCACTTGGTGAATGAAGTGCTGTCCAAGAAAAAAAAAAAAAAATACGTCGGACTACGATTCCAGGCGATGCTGCAATCTAGAGGCAGAAAATATAGGCCAGGCTCACAAACTGGGAGGCTGCGTCCCAGGAAACGTCGAATGTGAAAATAATGTAGAGGCTGTAAGGAAAAAAAGCCGCTCGAGGGGCGCTCGCAGGGCTGCGCTTTGCGATTTGCTTCGAAGGGCTCGCTTGGCGCCGGAGCAAACAGCCCCGGCGTGGCCGCCCCGTGGGGCCAGGGTGGTTTTGCCGAGGTGCTGCCACGCTTGCGGGACCGAGGGGAACGTTCCAGGCAGATCTGGGAGCTGTGGTTAATCAATGAGGGGTTTGGGCAAGCAGGAGAGGGCGAATAAAAGAGGGAGGAAAATTCTTTGAGGTCTGGAAAATCGCCTCTGCGAGGCGAGGGGGGAGCCCGTGTGGGTTAGCAAAAGGAGGATCCGGAGGTGCCTGGAATCCACTGTGCAAAACCCTTCCCTGGGATAAAGCGGGCTCTGGAAGCGCCCTTTCATCTAACAGGGAAAAGCAAAGCAAGAGCTAATGACTGAAGCCGGAGCCAGCCACATTGAAATTAGAACAAAGGACACATTTCTAATCGTGAGGGTAATTAACCACTGGAACAAATTGTCAAGGGGAAGTGGTGCTTTCTCCACCTCTTGAAGTTTTCGCATGAAGGCGGGATGATGGTTTTTTCCGAGGAGAAGCTTTCGTCGAACGCAAGGGACTGGGCTCCATCCAGCAGCGCCCGGAGGAATTGAATTGCAGGTGAGCCCAGACCCTGCAGGATCCCCCTGGCCTTAAAATCAGCGTGACCACCTTTGGATGAGGCTGGTGGAAGCTTTAAGGCACAGCAAGGTTCAAGTTGCTGCCGTGGGCTGGGGGAGAGGAGGCGTTTCCCAGCGCTGTCCCCATCCCTGTCCCCAGCCAAACTGGGGCTGCTGGTCCTGCCAGTGCCCCAGCTTTTACACTTGCTGGATGCGGCCCCAGGGTACCCACACTGTGCGATGGGGCTGCAGCACTCTGGTGCAAAACCACCCTGGAAATGGAGCCCAAGCTGGGGCTCTCCTCGCAGGACTCTATAGATGCATATATATATATATATATGTATGTATGTATATGCAACCTGGCGAGCGGCTGCTCCTCAGCCCCACGGGCCCCTCCAGCAGTGCCGGCAGGGGCTGGCAGCGTGCAGGAGCCTGGGGGGGTCGTGGGATGCTGCTGGGGGGGTTGTGGGATGCTGCTGGGGGGGCTGCAGCACCGTTGCAGAGGCCGTGCCCGATGCGGCGCGGTCCCCGCGTGCGTTCAGTGTCCGACAGCTCGGCCCTTCCCCTGAGCTGGGGCTGACGTGGGCAGGGAAGTCAATCAGAGCCAACCCGAAGAGCTGTGGTCCTGTAATTACTCCGTGATTAAATAAAAACGTAATTCCTTCAACACCTCCGCGCGCTCGCTTTATTGCGGGAGAGCCCACACAAGGAATTAATGTTTAAATAATGGCTTTCCTCCCCAGGAGCAGGCTCCAAAATAGGCAGGAATATATTAATGCTCTGTCCTACGTCTGGGAACGAGCAGCTCCTTGCTGTGGGGCTGGGCCGGCGGGGGCTGCGGTGCCGCGTTCTCCAGGAGTTTCCCGGGGTCTGTACGTCCGTGTCTGTACCCACCTTCCCTGGATGGGGCCGAGGGGTCCCCGCGGGCAGAGCACACGGGTGCAGCCCTCCCAAACATCACCCCGGCGCCTCTGCAGCCCGCTCAAGGTGCCTCCCTTGGCACGATGCCGGCTCGGAAACCGCCCGGTAATTTCTGCAATTCAGATGTAGGCTTTATGATTGGGGGAGTGCGGAGGTTTTCAGCTGCTAGCTGCACTGATTTTTCCAAGTTGTCCGTCTTTTTCCATCAGCAGATGCCAGCTGAGCACACCTGGTGAGGAGCAGCCTCTCCCTGCAAAGGGCGCCGCCGTTTTCAGGCTCTTTATTAAACCAAGCGATAGCAGAGATGGTGAAGAGACCCCGAAACGCGGGACGAGCCGTTTCCCCCATCTCCTTGGTTACGGGGACACAACGCGCCATGCAAACGCGGTTTCGGAGACGGGGCTGTTAGCAGCAGCTCCTGGGCTAGAGGGTTTGGAGCCCAGATTTGGGAGATTTTCCCCCTCTCGCCGCCTCGTGCCACCACGCAGGGGCCCCGGGGGACTGGTGGTGGCGCGGGAGGGGGGCTCTGCGGAGGAGGGGACCGTGCAGGTTCCACTCGTTTTGCCGGAGGTGGCTGAGCACCACGGGCACAGCAGAGCCCACGGACTCCGTGCCATCCCGGTTGCCGTGGCGGGTGCTGCGTGGGGTCGGTTTTTGGTCGACCTCGGCCAGGTGGGGGAAGCGGATTGCGTTGGATGAGAGCGTGGCCCTTTGCATGTCTTGGCAGAGCCCGCTCTTCCGCGGCCGCAGCGGGGAAGCTGGGGTGAGCTGTGGGCTCCGAGCCCCATTTTCCCCAGCGTGGGGCAGGAGCTGGGTGTCTGGCAGCAGCACCGTGGCCGTGCGGCACCGCCGGAGATGCTGAGCCCCTGCACCCAAATGTGAGGGCTTGGTTTGAACGGATCTCATCCGTCCTTGCTGCTCCTGAAGCCAGCCCAGGCTTTGCCCAGCGGCCACCGGTCCCCAGCGCCGCCTCGGCCGCATCCCTGGGCTGTGCACGGGCTGCAGGCTGTACTCGCAGCGAGGAGAGATTTAGGAATCTGTTGAGATTTCACAGATTTTGTGTGTTTAAGGCCTCTTAAAAGTGATCGTGTTTACTGTTACCACTGGATTTATCGGCAGCAAATCCCAACCTAAACCCGAGGCCAGGAGATCGAGTGGGAGAGGGATCCCAGGAGCTTTTGAAGCCAGCGATGCTGGAGGGGCAGCGACTGGTGCAGGATGGCTCTCAGCTGCCTCCCCAGAAAGGAGGGGAGTTTTCCCCCAGCAAAACCCTCTCTGATTTCCAGGAGCCCCGCACAGACCCCTCATCCCTGGGCTGGGGCTGGGAGAGGAGCTTGGCACGCACCCAAGGGATTTCAGTGCCAAAGCCCAAAGCTGGTGGCTCCTTCCCCAGACCTTTGCTGCCGGGCAGGGATTTAGGCTAAGCCCAGCAGCACAAGGAGCCAAAAGCTGCCTTGTAACAAGTATTGCGAGGCCTCGAGGGCAGCAGGAGGACTGGGACCTGCAAAGTCAAAGTGGTCACCCCTGCCCAGCTGCTGCTAATGCTCCAAATCTGCCTGAAATCCCCGGGGATTTGCTCGCGGGGCCGAGGGGAGCCGCCCGTGTCGTGCTCGGTGCGGGTGGGGGAGCCCGGCCGGGTGCCCCCAGCCATCGCTCATCGTTACAGCACCGTGGCACAGCGGAGCCACGGCCGCCGGGGGATGCTGCTGCGTGTTCCTCAGTTAATCTCTATAAAAGTGAAAGCTGGGATTCTCCCCTCCCTCCCGGTCTTTAGCAGTATTAGCACCCGTTATGAAATCAGCCCTGGGATGCAGAACCCGAGCGGTTCCCATGGCACCTGCACGGGGATCTCTCCGGATCTGGAACCTCCTGGGACCGTCCCCATGGCTGTGCCTGTCCCTGGTGGGGACAAACCCCGCTCTGGGAGGCTCAGCACAGCCCAAGGTGCAGGACAGGGAATTGGGGGCATTTCCAGCCAGGAGCGATGAATTCCTGTGCGGGGTGTCCAGGGCTTCTGCTATCGGGTGGCTGAAGGAGGACGAGGAGGTTTCTGGCAGGACCCCCCCCCCGGTAGCATCACCCAGGCCTGGGCAGGAGCGGTAACGACCTCATCCTTGCTGTGGAGCCGGGGGCTGCTAACGAGCAGCAGCGCGCACCGAGGATGCACCAGCAGAGCTCCCCGGCTCCATCCTCCCGCGCCGCTCCCGGAGAACCCCCCCCCTCCGTGCCCCACGTTTCCTCGTGCCACGCTAATTATAATCGCCGCAATAATTCCTGAGCAACCTCCCCGCCGTGCTGTATTATTCATCGGGAAGCAGACAGGCTGGCGCGGCCCAGACAAGCTGCTCCCAGGCATTAACAAGGCGAAGGATTAATTGGGTGTGGGGAGCCGCGGAACGGAGGATGCGCAGCCCCTTAGAGCTGGCGTGGGACCACGCCGACCGGCGCAGGGCTCGGTGAGCATCAGCCCTGGCCCAGCACCCCCGGTGAAGGGCAGGAGGGGGCTGCTCCGGAGCACCGGCGCGGTGGCGGTGGAGGCAGAGCTGCTGTCGGGGAGAAGCAGCTCCACGACCGCCCTGTGCTGATGCTCTATAAGCAAACGCTTTCCCGGGTCCCGCGTTCCCCTGGGGCTGGGCATGGCCTGGCTGCAGCATCCTTGGTGCCCGCAGCTCCTCGCCCCTTCCCGTCTTTCCTTGGTGCAGCCAGGGCAGCGCCTTCCAGCTGGGCGAGGAGTGCTGGTTCCCCGGCTCCTTCCAAAAAACAGCCCCTACGAGAGGGCAGCGTGCCAGGCTGGTGCCAAATGTAAAGCAGAAGGTGCTCAGCAGCCTTTCTCCCCCTCCAGCCCAGCGCAGGGTCTGTCCCAGGGCCACCCCAGGAGCTGCGGGGTGCCGGCAGAGCTGGGGGGCAGCGGCAGGCGACCAGCACCCCCCTTCCTCAGCCCCATTCATCACGTAGCTGCCACCTCCTACCATCTGCGTGGCTTAAATCCGAGCGGGGGCTGTTTTCCCCGCATCCACGCCGTGCCCACGGTGCCTCGTGCGGCCGATGCTGGCTGGGGGGGCGACGGCAGCCCCGCGGGGGGGCGAGGGATTCCCGCCGCGCCGCCAACCCGTGCCAGCCGAGGCCCGCTGCGGCTCTGGCAATGGGCTCACCTAGCGCACAACTGCAATGTCGAATTTAAACCTAGGGCTTGTGCAAGAAGATAAAAATATCTCTTTGCTCCTGGGATCTCAGTATTATTTGCTTAGCTACGTTGGAAGCTAAACATCGCTGGCATCAAGCGGTCGCTCCGAGATTAAACACTTCTCTCCCGTTTACGCACGTTTCACCCTTTTATAGTTTTATTAAAATGCTGGCTGCACTTTCAATTAAGCGAATCCCTTTTGCAATTGCAAGCACGTTTCATCCGAATAAACCATTGAATTTGCGCGGTGTTTTGGGCTCAAAACCGCACTCGGCGACGCCGGTGCGAAGGTGCTGGAGGGTGCAGAGCTGGCAGCCCCCCCCGGGGTGGGGGGCGCCGGGCATTGCCCCTCGCAGGGCTGCTGGCCGCTGGCTGGCCGGGCTCGGGGAAAGCGGGCAGGAACCCCAGAGCGCAGCCCCCCGGGTCGCTGCTGGCCACGCACCCTTGGGCACCCCCAGCTCTGCCAGCGCCCTCCAAACCGCGGAGCCCACGGGGGGTGGGAGGGGGGTTCGTCGGCGCAGCCCCCGCTCCCCTTCACCCCCCGGCTCTGTCGTCGGCCGTCTATCACGGTGATCATTCTTGACGCCTTTCATCTGAGGATCCCAAAGCCCCCTGCAAGTATTAATTAATTATCAAAGCCGCACAGCTTGCGCTCTGCGGAACTCGCAGTCATCGTTTCACTGAATTTCGCATGAAAAAAGTCCGCTTTCTGCCATTTCTTAACCTCCCAACGTTGCTTTCTTGGCACTTTCCTTAAAGCACGTGTTGACGTTTTCGGCGTGGAGCCCTCTCTCCCTGGATCCCCCCCGTGCTGTGGGTTTTATCCCGCAGGGGGGCAGCTGACAAAGGCTGCGCTGCTGGAAAGTAATGAAAAGGGGCAGACACCAAGCTCCGTGACCTCTCTCTTACCAAAACCAAGACTTTGAACTATTTTTAACGTTAGCAAAAACTGGCAGAGGCGTGACCGTCTCCTCTCACGACCCCATGACTACAGCCACCTCCCAGGGGCCCGATGCCCGAGTCCTTGTGCCTCGGCCCCTCCAGCCAGCGGATGAGGATATCGGTGCTCATTTGGGACAGCGTTTTCGGCACCACCAGCTTGCTCGGGGTCAGGCTTTTGCAGTTGTTCCTGGAGGCGATACCGGGGTGGGTTGGATTGGTATCGCCCGCGCTGCGGCTCCGCGAGGGGGACGCCAACGAACCCCAGCCCAGCGCCAGCATGGGCCTACACTCAGAAAAAGAAAGCAAAAATTAATTATAACAATTATAGCAGTTCAAGCAAAAGTCCCTTCAGTGAGAACTGGAAAATAGGATGAGGATGATTGTACTGTTTTTTTCTAATGCATCAGTCATCTGATGACTTATCAAACTCCTCTATAACACGTATGTGTGTGTGTATAAAATATGTATCAAGCATATGATATCCATTCTGGACCTTTAAAGCTGAGACCTCCGGGGCAGAGCCTGTTGGGGGGCAGAGCCACTGAAATGCACCTTTGGCTCTTAATTTTTGCTCTGCAGTCCCATCCCAGCCTCTGCTCATTTGCCATTCAGATCTCAGCTTTAAAGCCAGGAGCAGAAGCTGCGCAGCAGATGGAGGGGCTGTGGGGATGAGCGCCAGCCTAAGCCGAGCCCAGCAGAGCCTCAGCCCAAAGGCACCGGCTCTTCCTCCAGCTCCTTGTCCCCACTTTAGGGAATCATCCCCCCCCCC
>JADKXX010009503.1:0-10377 GCA_017310255.1 Butorides virescens | reverse complement strand
GGTTTGCCAGTTCCAAGGGGAAAAAAAAAAGAAGATTTAAAATCACGCACGCACGCTTTCTTATGGGGGCTACACTGAGCTCGGGGAGAGCTGAGCATCCCCGTGGGAGCCACCACCAAGACCCAGCCCGCTCCTCGAGCGCCGCGTCCCTTACCTCCCCGGCACCAGCACCAGAAATAACGTAACCCTTAGAAAGGCCAATTTTAACCAAATTAGAGGTAGTTTCTTCATTTTCAGCCTTCTGGCATGAGTTGCATCTAGCAGAAGAGAGACCTGGACGCGCAGGGGATGTCACCTTGTGCGGAGCTGCCTCCCGCCTGCCGGGCTGGCTGGGAGCGGGGAACTGCTGGGAATTGCTGGGAACTGCTGGGAATTGCTGGGAATTGCTGGCAGCCCCGGGGCGGCCGAGCAAAGCGCTGCTGTGAACCCCCAGCCCCAGGTGCTGCACTCACCCCTGGCGAGGAGAAGGCCTCTTGCTGCAGGGCTTTGCTTTAAATTAGAAACCCATGTGAAGAAGCCAAAAAGCAAAGCAAAACGCTGAAAACCACCCAGCTGGCCTTTGCAACCCGCCGCTGGGCTGTGACTGCCCCGGAGGGTCCAAGGAGGCAAATTGGTGCAAATAATTGGTGCAAACTGGTGCAAATTGGGGCAAATTGGTGCAAATTGGTGCAAATTGGGGCAAACTGGGGCAAATTGGGGCAAATTGGGGCAAATTGGGGCAAATCGGTGCAAATGTCCCAGTCGAGCAAATGGCTGAGAAATCACGAATGGAGAGGAGAGATTTGCTCGTCTGCCTGTATAATTTTGCCACAAACCTCTGACGAATGAGAAACTGTGGATCTCTCCCAGGAAAGAGGGCTGAGGTTGGCTAAAGAGCTGTTTGCGAGTGCTGATGGGGGGGCTGGCAGGGTCCCGGGGAGAAGCCCCCAGCCGGGGGGGCTGGCGGGGGGGGGGGAGCCCTCGGCTCTGCTTCCATGGAACAACTCTCGCTGCAGGGAAGGAAAGACAAGAGGCAGCTCCTGTCAAAGAAGCAAATATTTTATTGTGTAAAAACAACCAAGCATTCACCCGAATACAGCCTCCCATCGCCGCAGCGCTGCCTCGCTGGCCGGTGGGGTGCACCCAGATGTCCCAAACGGGCAGGAGCCGTGAAAGCACGTATGGATCTGTCTTCAAATATCTACGGAATTAGAGCAGCCTCAGAGCTCCGCTGTTGCTGGGTGTCACACCGAGCCCCAAAAGCTTTCTTTGGCCGTTCGGCTGATTTTGAGCAGTGCTACGTGGGATGAGGCACCTGGGCTGCACCTTCTGGGTTAAAAAAGGAAGGGGGTTGGTGTTCCTCCAGCTCTTTTCGGCGTGGCCTTCCCCTGGCCAGCGTGGCACGTTATCAGGCATCTACGGCAGCCGCTGGGTTTTAATTACAGCACCAACTCCTGAGTCAAACGACGGCAGGAGAACATGAAGTCCCTCGTCCCCGCGGCTGGCCCTGAGCAACGCTGCGGTGATGGGAACAGGGCAGGAGCACGAAGAAACCACGGGCTGGGGAAAAACCTCCAAGGTCCAGGCAAAGCAAATGGCGAACGAACCGAACCCGCGCAGGCTCAGCGGGGCGGGGGGGGGGGGATGTGCCTGCCGGCTGGCATGGCCGGAGCTGGGGGACACAATCTTTGGGAAACCAGGAGGCCGGGGGACCCCCAGCCGGTGTTGTGGCCAGCTCTGGGGTTGGCCCCGGCACCGTCAGCACCCCCATTGCCCACCCCCCTGCAGCTCCCAAGGGGGCAAGGAGAAGGCGAGGGGGGTGCCACCCTGGTGCCGCATCCCCAGCACCATCCTGGCTGCTGCTGAGGGGGGAGCACAGCCGAGCCGGTGCCTCCCCTGCCCTGGGCTGCTCCGGCGTGCTGGGGGTGGGGGGGGAGCCTGGGGACACCGCTGGCCCGGGGCACCCTGTCCCCACGCAGCCCATGGCATCGGCGCTGCATGGGCTGGAGGGACAGCGGCGGGGGGGTCAGCACCGCAATCCTGCCACCGCTGCCCTGGGCCAGTGCCGGTCAGCGGCGGAGGGCGGCTGCCTTAGTCTTGTCCCAGATACTTCCTCATGATGCTGTTGACATCGTCTTCCTTCCCTTCGGCCTCTGCCCGGAGGCCCCCCCCGCTGCTCTGGGTGCTGGCTTTGCCGCTGCACCCCTCCCCATCCCCTCTCTGGGGCCGGCGCTTGACGCTGTCGGCGCTGCGGGAGGAGAGGAGGGAGCCCGAGGATGAGGAGGAGTCGGAGAGGTTGCCGGGGTCCTCCCGGGGGGCCGGGCTGCGTTTGGCCGTGCCCTTCATCTCGGAGGACGCGACGGCCTCATCCTGGAAGCGGACGGTGAGGGGCCGGTGGCCGTCCTTTCTGTCCCTCCCAGGCTTGGCCAGGCTGCTGGTGGAGCGGGATTTGCGAATGGCCGGGAGGAAGTCGTCGAAGTCGACGTTGGTTCTCCTCTCGTAGTTGAGGGTGGGGATTCTCCAGCTGAAGGGCTCGCTCCCCTTCCCCTCGCCCAGCCTGTCGCTGGGCAGTGAACTCAGGACCCCCCCGGAGCCCCTTCCCACCTCCACGTCTTCCACCGACGGCTCCAGGCGGCTTCTCCAGCTCGGCCGCAGCGCGCCCGGCACCTCCAGCCCTGCGGCCGGCGAGCTCGGCCGGCGGCTGGAGCCGTCGAGGGTTTGCAGGAGGGAGTCGTAGGAGCCAAACTTTGACGCTCTTTTCAGCGCCGGAGAGCGTGCCGGCTCGGCGGGCTCCGAGGCCATGCTCCGCAGGCTGGAGGAGCGCACGAGCCCGGCGCCTGCTCCTTCTCCTTCCCCGAGCTGATTCCCGTCAAGCTTCCCCGCAGAATCCTCCACCGCCGGGAAAACCCTGCAGCGCCGCAGGGCTGCGGCCCCGGTGGTGCGGTAAATGGGGAGGGGGGAGGTGTCGCCCAGCGCCGGGTGCCCCTGCTCCCGCTCCGCTCCCCGCTGCCGCCGCAGCTCCTCCACGTACTCGGAGAGGGCGGCCGAGGAGCTGGGCACGGGCCCCGCCGCCGGGGAGAGCCCCCTCCTCCTGGGCACCGTGGGGGACAGCGGGCTGGGCAACCTCGGGTCCGGGGCAGGGGAGCCCCCCCGCCGCAGCACCGACGGGGACGTCTCTCCTATCCTATCCCCAGGCTTTTTTGGGCTCTCCAGCTCCTCTTCATCGGCCGGAGGTTTTCCGTATTCCCGTCTTCTGGCACCGAGCAAGGGGCTCGCCGTCCTCCCCGGATCCGCAGCTCCGAGGGACCTGGCAGCGCTCAGGGAAGAGGGCGGCCGGCTCGACGCCGGCTCCTTGGCGTCTCTGCTCCCCCTAAAGAACAGACGCCGGCGTTAGGTTAAGCTGTGGCATTTCTGGTGACCGTGATGACATTTAGCACGGACAAGACTGAGCAGCAAAAAACCGGCACGGGCATGGCCATCAACTCCCTCTGCCACACTGAGCAGTTGGGCGATGCCCAAAGATTTTATCTTAAATAACTCGAAGTCAGCCAGCCCGGCTAAATCCACGGCGCGGGGCGTGTGGCGTGGCCGCCTCCAGCCTGACCCACACCTCCACGTCCCGGCTTCTTGACAGATTACAGCACTATGCAGGATTTATTTTTTTTTTCATCAAAGCCAAAGATTATTCACTAAAATCTTACGAAAGCAGCTCGCTGAGCACCCTGAATGCATCTTAATGTTCTTGCGGGGCACGTTTCACCCAAGGTCCTACCGGGGAGGGAACAGGATCGGGAACCCAAAAGCCAAATGATGCCCGGGGCTGCTCAGGGACGAGTGAGGGGAGGGGTGGGGATGGGACCCCACCCTGCAAACGGGGACCCCTGCGGCTGGCGGGGACCACGTGGGCCCCACCTCCGCTCGCCAAAGAGGAGCCGCAGCGGCCGCTTGCTGAGCAGGACAGGGACAGGGTGGCAGGGTGGCAGGAGCAGGGGATGGTCCTGCCTGCCCCCAAATCCTGCCTGTCCCTCCCCAAAGTGTCCGATGGCACCGAGCACCCTCTCTGCCAGGACAGAAGCTTGGGAGCAGCCCCTCGGGCACCGTGGGATGCCAATGTGGCGCCCGCTCAGCTGGCGAAGCCCCTCCCGGGCGGCCGGATCAGTGTCACCACTGATGCTAAGCCCCCAAAGTGATGCTTTGCATGCCCCCCCCCCCCCCCCCAGCCAAGCACCTACATTGGCTTGAAGGGCTGAAAAAATCTGTATTTTCTGCCTGTGCAGGGAAAGGCAAAAGGCTGAGGCGAAGCAGGCGCCCTGCCTCTCCCAGCACGTGGCTTTGGATCGATGGCAGCCGGCTCCTGGAACAGGCTGCTGGCGCGTGCGGCGAGAGCAGGCGCGTGGGTGCCCACGAGTGATGCCTCTGGGCAAAGGCTGTGCCCACCGCTGGCACCGCTGGCACCGCTGGCACCGCTGGCACTGCTGGCGGGTCATCCCCACCCCCAGATACCCCCCCGGCATCGCCCAGCCAAGGAGGAGCTGGAAGGGGCCTTAGGGAGGAGGCTGCCGGGCTGTGAATTTGGAGGAGGGAAGGGCAGAATAATGCAGCAGAACCTAAATATAAATGCGTCTCTGGGAGGCCAGCAGGCTCCGCGGCGCGCAAGCACTGGTCAAGTTTTACACGGCTGGTAATGAAGCATCCTGCCCTGGGAATGCCGGGGTTGCCATGGGAACGGGGTGAGAGCGGATAATCCAGCCAGCACGCGGGACCCGTTCGGACCAGGCTCCACTGACCCGTGAAATAATTTACATGCCGAGACGGGCTGAAGACAAAACTCCACGGCCGGGAAACGCAAGCAATTGCGGACGTGATGGGGTAACGGCGCGGTTTTGGGTCCCCGGCACCCACGGGCACAGCCCAGGGCACGGAGATGCCCGCCTGGCCCCGGCACCCGCTGCCTCGCCGCGTGCCTGCGGCTCATTAAACGGGCCCAAACCATTTGATTATCCAATGCAAAATGAATTAACCAGAGATTTAATCTCCCTGGAACGCAGCAACCTCCGGGGCTTGCGGGCCCCGCTGCACCCGCCGCTGCCGAAGCCTCGCAGCCGATTGATGGTTGGAGACGTCGCGATCATGCGGGTTCTTAGGACCCGAAATTGCATCCTACCTAAACAGCCGGCGTAATCCTTCCATGAGCATTTGTACGGAAATTGCTCCGATCGCTCTCTACGTTTGCAAATGATATTGTAAACTGACTGCCGCACGACCGGCTTTCATAAATTAAACAGCCAGCTTCAATATTTCCCTTTGGTTTTTAAGACTGAGATAAAAGTGAGCTGGAGAGGTAAGAAAGGCCGATGGCCTGCGAACACGGATGGTTTACTTGCTGCCATTTATCTTCCCAAGCCAGCACGACGGACAGTTACTTTTTTTAATGAAAATCTTTGGAGCCTGACATGGGGCGAGAGCTGCAAGCACGGGATCGCTCCCCCGGCTCCCATGGCTAGCACGAGGCTGGCCACCGAGGCCCCGCAGCCCCCGGACCTCAGTAATGGGGCATCTCCCACCCACGCTGAAGCGCCCAAGCCCAAGACGACCCCGTCCATCCTCGTCTCTCCCACCAGCGGCGTTTCCCCCGGGAAGCCACATCCCTCCGGCCGTGGCTCAGCAGCCCGTGGCCACCGGCGCCGGCAGGTCCGGTGCCAGGGTCATGGTTAACTCCGAGCAGCATCAGCTGGGTTTTAAATGAAAACGCAAATACTCCTTGGGATTTACGCTCGTAGCCAAAAGGCACCGCGCGCCGCGGAAACACTTCAGGCACTTCTCTGCTTTTGATGCTTTTCCTCTTGCTTTCCAGCACCTAAAATGCTCAGGTCCTTCCAGCAAAACCCATTATCGGGGACTAGATGACCTCTAGGGGTCCCTTCCAACCCAAAACATTCTATGATTCCCCTCCTAGGAAGCCAAAACCCGCTTTGCCCCCCTCCGGTGACCCTCCCACGGCGGCTCCGAGCTGCAGCCCCCCCCGGCACCCACCCCGCGCCACGCGTGCGCTGAAGCGACGCCTCCGTGACAACGAATTCCGCTCTGCAAAAGGGCCCCTCGAGGTAATTTCTCCCATGCAAGAGGTTTCTGATGGCAGAAACCCAAGCTCCCGCCGGGCTGCCGCAGCCGGGGAGGCTGGACCGCTGTCCCCTGTCCCTGGCCAAGCTGTGCCACTGCGGCCGCACCCCATCCTCATCACCCCTTCCTTTAACCCTAGCCTGATGCCTACCAGAAGAACACACCCCCAAATCAGGGCTCACCTTCTCTTGGCCGTACTCAAGCATCCTCACACGCGCGAGATGGTCCCACCCCATCCTGCAGCGTCCTCTGCTCAGCCATAAATCCCAGGCTGACGTGCCCGCAAAAACTCCCAGGGCTTGGAATAAGCCCCGGGCAGTGCCGGCGGTGGGTGATGCCACGGGCAGGACCACGAGCATCCCATCACCAGGGATGATTTTCCCCAGCCAAAGGCAGAAGCAGGACCCAACGCAGCACGCGGCAGGCGTCTGTAAGCCAAGCAGAGTTCTGCAATACGCCATTCACAGCACAGCAAATGACATACAACAATAATTAGCGAAGATTACACAGCAATTAACGTGATTACAATTATGCTAGTCGAAATCATTTATACAATAAAAATCCACACATGCGTTGCAACACACGACCAGGGACGCACGTGTGGCTCGGATGCTTTTCCTGGTCGCTCATAAATAAAGCCAAGACAGCTCCGTCTCAGGGAGAGAGGGGAGGCTGCCCTGATTTCCGTCAGACGAGGATTTTCTTGTCACGTCGCTATCTACGGAAGAGCTTCCAGCTTCCCATTTGACACAATAATGTTTAAAAATAAAAGTGTCAGACCCTGGGACCCGGGCTCCTGCTTTCCCGTACCGAAGCGGAGGGGATGCTGGGGGGATGCTGGGGCTGCGGTGCCACGGGGTGCAGGAACCACGAGGCAGGGCCCTGTGCTGCAGGGATGGACTCGATGATCTTAAAGCTCCCAACCAACTGGCTCTATCATTCCGTGATTCTAGGGCCGTTCCCCGCTGCACCTCAGGATCGGGCCCCCTGTGGCAATGCAGCCCTGACCCGCCTGGCCCGGGGGCAGAATAAACGTGTCAAGTTTAGAATTGGCCTCCCAAGAGAAAACCTAACAGTTCATGCCAAGCCTGCGGTGTGTTGTATTTATCGAGGCTTAGCCCTGCTGGCCAAGGTTTTGTGCAAGCACTTAAATAGCAGAGAATTAAAAAAAACGTTAATCAAATCTCTCCCTCCCATGCCCCACACCGACGGTAACGCCCTCCCTGCCTTCCTCGGGCTTTGGGCTGCTGCCTGTCCGTGTCATGCCGAGGGGCCACGGCTTGGGAGACTCCTCTTTCATTACTGGGCGCTGGTCTAAGACAAAGGAATCTTAATAAGGACGAGCTCATTTCGTTGATCTCGTTTTTATTACCCGACAAGTCTCATCGGCTGTTTGTTTGCGTTTCATATCGCCTCCTCCCTCGCATTTCCCGCTTTGATTTAGCTGAAGCCAAAGGCAGCCGTGACACCAGGATTTTTGGTTCACCTCTTCCTGACCCCCCAGGACGGAGGCAGACCCTCACGCTATTTCCAGGCCTAGGAAATCTTGCAATGGCCACGGTCAGCCCAGTAAGTTATTTTTATTAATCTCCAAGCCTACACACCTGCCCTTTCATTATAAACCCAGTGTTATTTCAGCTCAGGAATAACGATATTAGCCATAACTCCATTCATCTACAGTCTGCGTGGGGTTATTTGCACCAACCCCCCCCCCCCCGGAGTGCTGAGGAATTACGTTACTGAGGGGTGCGGGGTCCCAGCGAGCTCGGCCGGGGGCTCTCAGGGCTCCCACCCATCACCTCCCCACGGGTCCCACCCTGAAATTCCGCCTCGTGTCAGCAATAGGGTGCTTCAGACTGCTCCGGCATGCTCGAGGTGTCCGCCGCCAGGGGACTTGGTCTTCAGAAAATTAATTTTGGCAACGGTCATTTCACTGTGCAAAGCAGGCGAATGCAGCGGGGGACAGACCTCGCCAGAATCGGAGCAGGGTGCTTTGTACCAATGTCTGCAATGGAGGGGCAGGCTGAGCACCCCATCAAACCCTACCGGCCCGGAGCACCCACCTATGGACCCGCATGTGAACGGGGAGCGAGCCCGGCCCCCACCCTGATTCCGGGGGGGGAATGGGGGGGAAAAAACGGGACAAGAGTGATGCCCATCCCACTACAGCATCCCCGGGGGGGCAGTGCGGTGGGGACGCCCCCAGTGGGGGCTGCAGGCTGGGGCACCGCCAGCCCTGGCCACCCCAAATTCAGCTGGTCGGGCTTCCCACCCGCGTGCGCTGCCGGCTGCCACCGCGTTCCACGGCAATCAACGCTACCGATCATGCATTATGCAAAAAAAAATCATCCTTTTGTTTGTTACGAAGCTGTTTGCAGATCTCTGCGGGCCAAGCACAGCAGCCACCTTCCCTCCGCGGGGGCCGTGCTCCCCGGAGCCGCCTCAGCCCCGTGCTGCTCCCGGCTCCGGGGCTCAAAGCTCCATCTCTGCTCCCCTGCGGCTCTCCCAAGCCCCCCAGGAGAGCCGATGCCTTCCCTGTCCCCACCACCTCCCTTCTGAGGTGCAGCCACCAGACCCGGCTCTACAGGGCTTCCCAAAACTCAACCCATGCAACGGTTTCACACCTGAAACACAAAGAACCCCGTGGCGCCGGGGATGGCTGGAAGACCACGGGTTCATGGCTGGGCTGGGGGGTCCCTTCGATGGGCACCCGGGCTCGGTGGCCTCAATTTGGGCTGGGCGAGCCCCGGGCAGCCCTGCCGGCACGCACCCCGGCGCGGCAGCGGGAGCCCAGCCGAGGCAGTTTGGCCACGCGGGTGCTTGGGCCACTCTCCAGCTCCCTCACAGCCCATTAGCATTACCGTCAAAAAAATTAGCATATTTTATATTAGAACTGTATAAATGCATACTGTTTCCTCAGCAGCGAAAGGCGAGCATATGGCATACAAATCCTCAAATAGGCTGCATCGCCTCTTTAAATTATCCCTCGAGAATACATCAAGGGACGCTGTACTGCTTGAAGCACGTTTTTGATGTAGCGGCTTTCATCTGGCGTTTCATTGATCCTGGCGGGGCAGCGACTGCCTTCCCCGATTTGATGTTTTGACCTTAAATACCACGGGTGCCCCCAACCTCCCCCCTGCCCGTCCTGCCAGGAGCATGGCCCAAGCGCCCGCCGACCCCAGCCCGCACCCGCAGCACCCCCCAAACGAGCTGCAGGGGGGTCCTGTGCCCCCCGGCAGCCGCGGGCATCGCGGTGGTGCCAGCGCCCCGCGCCGTGGGACCCGTCACCCACGAAGGGTGACTCTTAACGGTTGGACTTGGTGATCTTAAAGGTCTTTTCCAACCTGAACGATTCTATGATTTATTCTTTCCGTGGGAAAATAAAAGCCAAAAAGAGCACGTGGGCGCCCCTGGGGGTCCCCAGCGGTTTGGGGAGAGGGCGGGAGAGCGGCTGCGGGGCAGGATGCCCGCGGCCACCGATCTGCGCCGGCACGCTGGGAAATCAGCGCTGCCTGCAGCCTACTCCTGCCTCTTCCACTTTTTCTTTTTAAAACCACAAATCCAGGAGGGTTTAAAATACCCTTGTGATGGCTCGCTCCTGCAAGGTACTTTCCTGCCCTCCGTGCCCCGGGGAGATGCTGGAGCTGGCACCAAGTGCCCGCGGTTTCCCCGGAGGAGCGCTGCGGCGGGAGCAGGGACACGTCTGTCACCGCCGGGGGTGGCTGTGCCCGGGGTGGGTGGGCTGGGGGTCCCTTACCTCAGGCCCTGGGGGCTGTGGCTGCCGACGAACTGCGCCGAGAGGCTCCCGGCCATGCTGGCGCTCGCTGGCGATGACCACCCCGCGGCCGACCCCGGCCAGGACTTGATGCTCTCTGTGGGCTCCAGACTGAGCGTGGAGCCGACGCTGGAGCAGGCGTCCCTGAGGGGAGACACGAGAGCCCATCAGCTCCGCCAGCGCCGGCAGGAGGGCCGGCAGCACCGGGAAGGGGGCCCGGAGCATCTGCCAGGGGGTGCTGGGCACAGGGTGGGGGTCTCCTGGCAGCCCCAGCTGGGGGGCTCTGCTCTGGCTGCTCTGCGGCACCAGCTCGGATCAGATGAAACCAACCCTTCCCAGCAAGCTGGTCCTTCTGCCATCGCAGCTGCCATTAGCTATTTCCCTTATGCTTTTATAAGTTTATAGACTGTTTTATAGACAGCGGGCAGGAAAACCCCGCCAGTGTCTCAGGACCGGAGCTGCAGCGGCACAGCCAGTGCCACCCCGGGCACCCCACTGGG
>JADKXX010009497.1:0-15752 GCA_017310255.1 Butorides virescens | reverse complement strand
CCCCCCACGCCGACAGCATGCGCAAGAGGAACCAGGTCGTCTTCAGCATGCTGGAGGCCGAGGCCGAGTACGTCCAGCAGCTCCACATCCTCGTCAACAACTTCCTGCGGCCGCTGCGCATGGCGGCCAGCTCCAAGAAGCCCCCCATCACGCACGACGACGTCAGCAGCATATTCCTCAACAGGCGAGTGCCATCCCGGGCTCCCAGGGCTCTGCACGCCCCGGCAGAGCCGGCACCCTCAGCATCCACAGCCCCCTGCCCGCCCCGGGAACGGGTGTTGGGGTGCTGGGTGCCGGGGGGCTCCCCGGGAGCCTGCGGCCGGGCCCCCCGAGCCCTGGATGGAAGGGCTCCATCCCCACGGCACCCGCTGGGCGCTTGGCAGCGACACGAGGAGGTTCACCTCTCTTTTCACCCCTTGGTCTGTCTTGCAGTGAAACGATCATGTTCTTGCACCAAATCTTCTACCAGGGCCTGAAGGCGAGGATCTCGAGCTGGCCGACGCTGGTGCTGGGTGAGCGCGCGTCGCCTCCTCGCTGCGTTGCCTTCCCGTTGCTGTCCCGTGACACCCACAGCGCCCGTTGGCGTCGGTCACGGGGGCGAGGACCTGAGCAAAGCCCCAGAGGGGCCCGGTTCCGCCGGGCACGGGGAGGGGTGGCTGCGCCGGGCACGGGAGCGCTGGTGCCCAGGAGCGTTGCGGTCTCCGTCGGACCCTCGGCTGGCTCCACGGGGCGGCTTTAAAACCCAAACTGGGCAGACCTGCGCTTGCCCAAGCAGCGCGACGCCCTGGGGGGGGGGCTCTGGGTGGGATGTGGGGGCGAGGAGGGTCGTGAGCGGGGTGGGGGGGCTGTGCCGGGACCCCAGGCGGGGGCCAGACCAGCACACCCACCCCCCCGGCGCCTCTCTGCTCGCAGCCGACTTGTTCGACATCCTGCTGCCCATGCTGAACATCTACCAGGAGTTCGTGAGGAACCACCAGTACAGCCTGCAGATCCTGGCGCACTGCAAGCAGAACCGGGACTTCGACAAGCTGCTCAAGCACTACGAGGCCAAGCCCGACTGCGAGGAGAGGACCCTGGAGACCTTCCTCACCTACCCCATGTTCCAGGTGACCGCTGCCGACGGGGTCGGCCCCGGGGATGGCACCACAGCGCTGGTGGGACGGGATGGGACGGGGTGGGGTGGGATGGGGTGGGATGGGATGGGGTGGGATGGGATGGAATGGGATGGGATGGGATGGGATGGGATGGGGTGGGGTGGGATGGGGTGGGATGGGGTGGGGTGGGCGGTGCACAGCCCATCCTCTCCGCACACATCGGGTATTGGGGAGGCAAATCCCGGGTGGAGGTGGCCTGGGGCTGGACCCACGCTGCCGCTGGGACCTGCTCCGGCCGTCGCTGGGTGCGGGGGTGCTGCAGGAGGGCGCTCTGGGCGAAGCTGCCAGCTTCCCAGTTACCCCGTGCTGCTGGGACGTGGATGGGGACAGCAGAGCCCTGGGCAGAACCCCACGCTGCTCCCCCTCTTCATTAAGTTTCGGGGGGGCTGAGGCACGGTGTCCCCGGCCGTGGCAGCTCCGGGGGCAGCGCGGGGCGGGCACCCCCAGCCCTCCATGCCCCCTCCAGCCCGCCCCTGTGCCGCGCTGATGCCCCGCTCTGGTCGTGCCGCAGATCCCCAGGTACATCCTGACGCTGCACGAGCTGCTGGCGCACACCCCCCACGAGCACGTGGAGCGGAACAGCCTGGATTACGCCAAGTCCAAGCTGGAAGAGCTGTCCAGGTCAGACCCACCCCTGCCCGTCCCTGCCCGTCCCTGCCCGCCCCGGGCAGCTCTCACACCCAGGGGGTCCGGGCTGGTGCAGGGGCTCTGGGCCGGGCTGCCGGGGCGGCGTGCTGCCCCCCGAGAGGGGCTGGGGCAGGGAGACCCTCACCCGCGGGGTTTGGGGAGGGTGCAGCGCCGGCAGGCCCGGGCTGGCCCGGGCGGTCGTACAGCACCCGCAGGGTGGCGGTGGCGATGGAGGGGCTGTGCAGCCCCGCGGGGGTGGGACGTGGGAGAAGCTCAGCCCCCGGTTCGCTCGGAGCCCCTTGGCCGCCCCCGATGAGGGGGAGCCCCTCGTGAGCTGCTGGCACGGGGAGATCTGCCTGGGGGGCTGCGGGGGCTGCGGGTGCCCGGCGCTCTTACAGCCGGGACCTGCCCCCCCGCAGCCCTCGTCCTCCGCGTTTTGGGGGCTGAGATGTGCCAGTGCCATCTCCTGCCCTCCTGTGCAAATCCCCCCCGGGGGGGCCAGTGGGACGGGCCCCGGCTGCTTTCAGCGTTGGCAGATCTGTCGGCGCCGGCCAGGCTGATGCGCGGGTCACGTCTGCGCCGCCGGGCCGCTGTGGGTGCCGGCGGCCGCGCTGTTCCCTTCGTGTTCTTGGGTTTGGGCTGACCTCCAGCCAGTTGCAAGGGATCTGCTGGGAAAAACCCAAATCTCACCCCAGCTCCAATTTCCCCTTCTCCCTCCTTCAGGATAATGCACGACGAAGTGAGCGAGACCGAAAATATTCGAAAAAACCTGGCGATAGAGAGGATGATCATTGAAGGGTGTGAAATCCTGCTGGACACCAGCCAGACTTTCGTCAGGCAGGGTACGGTGTTTGCGTTGCCACCCCCCAACCTCCCCCCCTGCCCTGGTTAACGCAGAGCCCTGCAGCCCCCCCTCCCCGCGGCGGGGTCTGGTCTGTAACCCCTTCCTGGAGCACCCCACCCCGCTTTCGGGCGTTACCGATTCCTGCCGCCGGCGGGGCAGCGGGACGTGTCCCGGCCTCCTGGGCACGCACCGCCACGCAGGAGCACCCGTGTGCTGGGGGGCACGGGGGGTTGGGGCTGTGGCTGGTGCTCGCCGGGTCTGGGGGCCCCAATAACCCACACGGGTGGTGGCTGACGGCGCCGGTCCCGGTCCCCAATAACCCACACGGGCGGTGGCCGGTGGTGCCGGTCCCGGTCCCCAATAACCCGCACGGGCGGTGGCTGACGGCGCTGGTCCCGGTCCCCAACAACCCGCACGGGCGGTGGCCGGTGGTGCCGGTCCCGGTCCCAGCCCTGGCGCCTGGGGACGCGCTCGCCACGGCCCCGCTCCGGGCACGCAGCGATGCCCCGCTCGCAGGGGCTGTGCCCCCAGAGCTGCCCCCGGTGCCGGTGCCAGGGACGGGTCTCCCCCCTCCGCAGGGTCGCTCATCCAAGTGCCGATGTCGGAGAAAGGGAAGATCACGCGGGGGCGGCTGGGCTCCCTCTCGCTGAAGAAGGAGGGCGAGCGGCAGTGCTTCCTCTTCTCCAAGCACCTCATCATCTGCACCCGGGGCTCCGGAGGCAAGCTGCACCTCACCAAGGTGCAGAGGGCGGGGGGGCCCCCGGCGAGGGGTCCGGCGGCCGCTGGGCTCGGGGCTGGGGCTGCTCCCGGGGGGGCACGGGGAGGGGGCAGGGGCTGGCACTGCTGCAGCCCGCGCTGGCCGGGCTCTCTGGCTGGCACCGGGGGGCCGGGGGTCCCCTCGCCCTCCCCGCAGCACTGGGGGGGCCGGGCTGGGAGCGGGCGGGCGGGTGGGTTTATTTGATGTGGTCCAGGCGCCTGGTGGGGCTCTGAGGGTTCGCGCCTGCTCGGTGGCGACGCTGTCCCGACGAGCAGCAGCGCCCCCGCGGCGGGGGTTAGGGGCTGGGGTGCACCCCACGCTGCCGGCCCCCCCGGGCCGTGCCCAGGACTCGGCTTTGGTTGGGGGAGGTTTTGCAGTTAATTGAGCAAGAGTCGTACAGGGGTTGCTCATTACTGGCATTAAATTACCAGCCTGAAAAATTACGGTCCGTGGCAAAGAGTTGCTAATTACAACAACAGACTTTTGGAAAATTGAATTTAGAGCTGGTGTTAAATCATCCCCAACCAAAGGGCTCGACGGGTTCTGCCAGGGCCGCCGCGACAGCCCGGCACGCAGCCACTGCCTGCTGCCCAGCCGAGCCCCCGGCACCATCGCCCTGGCCCCGGCCCCATCCCCGGGGTGGTGGGCTGCGAGGTGGGGGGGGGACGGGGCTGGGGGGGGACACCCTGCCGCTGAGCCCCCACTCCCCCCCTGCAGAACGGCGTGATCTCCCTCATCGACTGCACGCTGGTGGAGGAGCAGGAGAGCACCGATGAGGACGGTAGGTGCCCCCGCCCCACGCAGGCTCCCAGGGCTCAGCCCCCACCCATGGGTGCAGGGGGGGTGGGGGGGTGGCTTACGTGTGTCCCAGCAGGCGCTGAGCAGACAGGGGCACCTCAAAAAGCAAAGTCGCAGCTACTCAGGACCCTCTTTGCGGAGGCTGCCAGCACCCCCGGCACGGCAGACCCGCTCCCACTGTACACCGCAGGCAGTTTTGGGTTTTGCGGCAGGGTCACTCCATTGCGGGGGGGGGACACGACAAAGCCTGCCCCCAGGGAGGCCGGGAGGTGCCGGGGGTGCGGGTCCTGCCAGAGGCTGTGCTTAACGCCAGAGCCTTGGCATGGGGGGGGCTGCCAGCCCTGGCACGGGGGGGCTGCCAGCCCTGGCACGGGGGGCCTGCCAGCCCTGGCAGCGTTGTCCCCGGCTGAGGCAGCTGCCGTGTCCCATGGCTGGGGGCCGGGGGCAGCGTGGGCAGCACTGCCAGTGTCCCCATCATGGACGTGGCGCCCTCCTGGGCATTGCTGCCGTCCGTCCGTCCGTGCGGCGTAGAGCCAGCTGCGGCAGGGGCGGGGCAAATTCGGGCGCTGAACGGATTCAAGGAAGCCGTGACCTACGGGCTGGCTTTAATTCAGTGAATGATTTTCCGTGGAGGGAACACCGGTGCAGACCTGGCCCTCCGGGGCCGGCAGTGGGCGCCGCAGCTCGGCGCTAGGGCGGAGAAGGGGAGAGGTGCTGGGGCCCTGCGCCGTGCCCGCGTGTGGAGGGGCTCGGGCTCCTTCCCTGCCCCTCAGGACGAGTTTCTGACGCGTGCCAGGGGACCGGGTTCTCCCCCCAGCAGCGGGGCCGTGCCGTGCTGGTGGCGTGCAGGCTGTGCTTGGCAAACACGGAGCCGTTGGGGGCGTCCTCCCCGCAGACGGCCCACGAGGTGCCCCAAGCTCCTCAGAGCCTCAGTGAAAGCCGCGCTGGGGCAGAGGGGCGGGGGGGTCCTCGCACCATCACCGTCTGTGGCTTTTCTCTTCCGAAGCAAAAACATCAGGGCAAGACATCGACCACCTCGACTTCAAAATCGTGGTGGAGCCAAAGGACTCCTCGTCTTTTACGGTGATCCTCGTGGCCTCGTCCCGGCAGGAGAAGGCTGCGTGGACCAGTGACATCAGCCAGGTAGGAGGGGGCTGGCAGGGGGGAGGTGTTGGGGCGCAGAGTCCCCAGGGACAAGCAGCCCCCCCGGGATTTGCACCCCCCGGCTGTCCCGGCGCGGGCTGCGGCAGCGCCGTTGGGCACCCAGCGCTCACGCGTGGCGTTTGCCGTGCGGCGGCGGGGGGGGGCCCGGGCTGTGGCTGCCGCGGTAGTGCCCGGCTGGGTTTGCACCCTGGGTGCTCCCCCGGCGCCCTCAGGGTGTTTGGGAGCTGCTGCGGCCGCGCGGCGCCGGGCTGGGGCGAGCAGCACGGGCGGGACACAAGCCCCGGGCACCCGGGGAGCGCGGGTCCACGCCGAGGGTGACTTGGAGCCAGGGCGCGCTGAGAGCCACTGCCATAGGCTTTCGGGTGCCTGGCAGCTGGAGGAGGAGGAGGTGGAGGAGGAGGAGGAGGAAGGTGGCCCCAGCCCCAGCGGCGGGAGCAGGGCTGTCCCATCCTGCACACGTAGACACGTGGTTTGGATTTCTCCCCTGGCTCAGACACGTGGGACCCACTGACGCCTGCTCTTCGTTCGCTTTATGCGAGCGACTTTGAGGATATTTTTACCCAAGTGGCAGAGAGGAAGTTGTTGGTGAGGCAGGGGTTGCCCCCTGGCGCCTCTGCTGCGCCGTGCCCCTGCCTGTGCCCCCCTCCCGAGCACCGCTCCCCCAGGAGAGCCGTGTGCCGGAGCCTGGAGTGGCCCCGTGCGGGGAGGGGCAGCTCCTGGTCCCTCTGCGCCGGGGCCAGGGCCCGTCCTGCCCGTGTGGGGGTCTCCAGCCCCCGCTCCTGCCCGGCAGAGCCCTCGCTGGTGAGCCTGCAGTGATGGGACCGGTCACGCTGCTGCTCCCTGGGTCTCCCCCCGAGAGCAGCGGCAGCGCGGGCTGGGAGGGGCGCTTCGTTACGGCGGCACGGGGCGAGGGGGGGCTTCTGGCCGCTCTGGCCATGCCCTGGTGTCTGCCAGCGCAGCCTCAGCCCGGGCCAGGTCCCTCACGGGGAGCAACAAGGGTGATGAGGGGACTGGAGCATCTCCCCTAGGAGGAAAGGCTGAGGGAGCTGGGCTTGTTCAGCCTGGAGAAGAGAAGGCTGAGAGGGGACCTCATCAACACCTACAAATATCTCAAGGGTGGGTACCCCCCCCAGGGGGGCTGTGGAGTCTCCTTCTCTGGAGATCTTCAACCCCCGCCTGGCCGCTGTCCTGTGCCCCCTGCTCTGGGTGAGCCTGCTTGGGCAGGGGGGTGGCACTTGGGGAGCTCCCGAGGGCCCTTCCAACCCCGGCCAGTCTGGAATCGCAAAGCTCCTGTTCTCAGGCAGAAGCTCTCGCCCTGCCCAGCCGCGGTCCCGTGCTGTGCGTGGTGGATGAGATGGGAAGGGGGTGTCCTGCCTGGATAAGCCCAAGCCGGGGCTCTCTCACGGGGGGTCCGAGCCGGGTGGGCAGCGGGGCCGTCCTCGCCGCCGCCTCCTCCCACCTCCCACCCGCGTCTCTTCCAGTGCGTGGACAACATCCGCTGCAACGGGCTGATGATGAACGCCTTCGAGGAGAACTCCAAGGTCACCGTCCCCCAGATGATCAAGTGAGTGCTGCCGCGGCGGGCGCTGCGGGGAGCACCGGGCTCTGCCAAGGGCGGCCGTGCCGGGAGCGCGGCGGCTTTCCCGTGCGCTCAGGCACCGGGTGCGCCGTGCCCAGCGTGGGGATCAGGAACGCGAATGAGCTGGGAGGGAAGCGGGGGAAGTCGAAGGGGCGAGCTCAGAGGAAAAATAACGATAGCGAAGTGGCGCGGGGGGGCGAAACCCCCGGAGGAGAGGGGTGCGGAGGGCCGCAGGCTCTGTGCCTGCTGGGTGCTGGGCTGCAAGGGCTGCCCCGGCCCGAGGAGGGGCACGAGGGGGGGCTGGGCACAGCCGTGGGACGGGGCAGCGCCGGGGGCGTCCCCCCCACATCGGCCTCCTGCACGGCTGCGGGCCCGCTGCCACGCGCGGGGGGCCTGGGTGTCCCGTGGGGTCGCTCCCCGGTTTTTGCCTGTTCCCCCCCGTTCTGGGGTGCGGATTCTCTTGCTTTCCCGGGGAGAATTCCCACCCGCCTGCTGCGTTCCCCCCGTGCGACCGAGGCTCCGTGGCTGCTGGGGACCCGTCCCGCCTTCCCTGGTCCCCGCGCGTCTCGGGGGGGAGCTGCTCGCGCGAAGCAGCTCCTGGTTTCGTTCCAGGCTGGAACCACAGATATCTTGTTTCTCTGCAGGTCTGATGCCAGCTTGTATTGTGATGATGTTGACATTAGGTTCAGTAAAACGATGAATTCCTGCAAGGTCCTGCAGATCCGCTATGCAAGCGTGGAGCGGCTCCTGGAGAGGCTGACGGACCTGCGCTTCCTGAGCATTGACTTTCTGAACACCTTCCTGCACTCCTACCGCGTCTTCACCACCGCCCTGGTCGTCCTCGACAAGCTCATCACCATCTACAAGAAGCCGATCAGCGCCATCCCCGCACGGTGAGGCTGCGCGCGCCGGCGCTCCGGTGCCCGTGCTGGCGACCTGTTCCTGGGGCAGAGTTTCTGGGGGGCTGCGGCATCGCTCCCCCGGCCCCTCTTCCCCCCCGAGCCGCTCCCCAGACCCGCCTGGCCCCGCTGCTTCACCCCGTCCCCGCGGGCGGCGATGCCCGCAAATCGGGGAGCAGATGAAGCCGAGCTCCGCGGGCGCCCCCACTCCTGGGAGGGCTGGGCGGTGGGAGCGGGGTGGCGGGGGCTCGTGCTGCGCCCAGGGGGATGCCCCCCGAGCCCCGGCGCTGCTGGAGCGGCCGGTGGGGATCTCCCCGGCCTCTCGGGCGGCAGAGGTGCGAGTGCAGCCTCTCCCGGTCTCTCCACCAAGGTCCCTGGAGCTCCTCTTTGCAAACAGCCAGAACAACAAGCTGCTGTACGGCGAGCCCCCCAAGTCCCCCCGAGCCAACCGCAAGTTCTCCTCGCCGCCCCCCCTCTCCATCACCAAGTCCTCGTCCCCCAGCCGGCGGAGGAAGCTCTCCCTCAACATCCCCATCATCACGGGAGGGAAGGCGCTGGACCTGGCCGCCCTGAGCTGCTCCTCCAACGGCTATGCAAGCATGTACTCCTCCATGGCCCCCTTCAGCAAGACCACCCTGGACATAAACAAACTGTACGTGTCCAGTAACTACCCCAACAAGATCCCCGACGAAGGAGAAGCAGCCTCAGAAAAGCAAGAGGAGTCGCTGCCGAGCAAGCAGAGTAAGCTGCTGGGGGTCTGTGGGCGGGGGGGGGGGGGGGCTCTGTGGGTGCGGGGACACGGGCGGGGGATCAGGCACGCCGTGCCCGGGGGCTTCGCAGCAGCCTGGCTGTGCTGGTGAGGGGTGGGCGCAGGCAGCCCCCACCCTGCGAGCAGGCACGGAGCATCCCCCCGCGTGCTGGGGGGACCGGTGGCAGTGGTGGCGGTGGCGGTGGCAGTGGTGGCGCTCCCGGTGCGTGGTGTGGCCTCCAGAAGGCTCAGCAAGGGGGTGCTGGGGGAAGAGGGTGGGAGCCGGGTGAGTAAAACACGGCAAAGGCCATGGGTCATCGCCCCCCCGGGCATCCCTCCGTGCCCAGCCGTGGCTTTGGGCACAGCGCAGCAGCGGAGGCCGAGGCCGCCCCCGCCATCGCCCCCCGGGGCCCTTCGGCAGCGCAGACCCCAGGGACCCCAGGGACCCCCTGGCTTTGGCTGTGGCGTCTGCGGCCGCCGGCGGAGCCGCGCTCCCCCCCCGCAGCGCAGGGACCGGCCCGGTGCTCGCGCTGCCCCGTCCGTGCCGGGATGGTGCCCGGCACCCCGAGCGGGGACCCCCCGGCTGTGGGGCGGCTGCCGTGGGGCCGGACCCCCGGGCCAGCGAGGCTGCGTGTGCGGCTCCGGCCCCACGGGTGCTTTCCCTCCCTTCCACAAAAAGGGGAGCAGGCTGCTTGGGCGCTACCTGGGAGCTGAGTTGTGATAACGAAGCAAACCACCCCAAACGCCCCCCGCTCCCCCCAAAAACCCACGCCAACCCCCCCCAAAGGAGCGGCGGGGCTCTGTGCCTCTCCTGTGCTTGGCTGCCCTGTGCCCAGCTGGAAGGATCCAGGCTGGAGCAAAACCTGGAATCGCTGAGCGGCGCTGCGGCGCCCGTGCCCGGCGAAGGTGGCAGCCGCGTCCCCTCCCCCTTCCAGGCTCAGAGGTGTCTGTCAGGGAAGAGTCGGACACGGACCCCAACCAGAGCGACGAGGCAGAAGCTGAAACTTCCCCAACAAAGTCTCCGACGACCCCGAAGTCCATCAAGTGCAAGAATTCATCAGGTAACGAGTGAGCCGAGAGCTGTCCCGCCCGGGGCCGCGGCCGCCCTTGAACCTGGCCCCATGGAGCTGCTGAAGGTGCCGGCGGTGGGAGCAGATGGGAGCAGGAGCAGGGCTTTGCCCTTTATTTTCCTGCATGGGGACAGGGAAACGCCGAAATCCCTGGCGCGTATCGCTGACCTGGGGTCTTCCCTCCCTTTCCCTCCCCTCCCGGGCGGGTCTGGCGTGTTAGGAGCGCGTTACGCTGCTGGGATGGACCCGCACCAGGCGTTGATTTATCTGCTTGGGGCTCCCCTGCAGCTGCCTAGCGCTGCCGGTAGCGCCCTGTCGCCTTAATTCCTGCCGGCGCTGCGCTGGGTGGGCTCCCGCGGCACGGTGCCGCCCGGGGCCGCCCATCTCCTTTGCCCCGGCCCCGGCGGGTGGAGGCCAGCTCTCCGTGGGGAGCAGCCCCGCGTTGGCCGTCTGCACCCACCGCCTCCATGAGCCCCATTCCCCGCGTGCCCCGAGCCCAGGGGGGCTGCCCGTGTGCCGGGGGGGGCTGGCGAGCGGGGCCGGGGCTGCGGGAGGGGCCGTGGCAGCGGCCAGAGCCGCGTTGGCTTCCTTCTCCCCCCAGATTTCTCGTTGTTCTCTTACAACAACGGCGTGGTCATGACGTCCTGCCGGGAGCTCGACAGCACCCGCAGCGCCCTCTCCGCCGCCTCCGCGTTCGCCATCGCCACGGCGGGAGCCAACGAGGGGACTCCCACCAAGGAGAAGTACCGCAGGATGTCCCTGGCCAGCGCAGGTACCCTGCCCCGGGCTGCCGAGGGCCTGGGGACACCGTTTCGGGGTGCCCGTTTCCACCACCCTTGGCTGTGGGTGCCATGGGGTTGCCCGAGGAGCACGGAGCCCCCCCGGCGCTTGCGTTTACGAGGCAGCTTAGGGCCAGCTGCGTTAGGACAAGGGGTAATGGTTTTAAACTAAATCAGGGTAGGTTTAGGCTAGATATAAGGAAAAAATTCTTTACAATGAGGGTGGTAAACCACTGGAACAGGTTGCCCAGAGAGGTAGTGGAGGCCCCATCCCTGGAAACATTCAAGGCCAGGTTGGATGGGGCTCTGAGCAGCCTGATCTGGTTCAAGGTGTCCCTGCTCCTGCAGGGGGGTTGGACTCGATGACCTCTAGGGGTCCCTTCCAACCCAAAACATTCTATGATTCTATGCTGGGGGCTGCTCCTTCCAGCACCCCGGAAAACCCCCGCGAGCGATTCCCAGCGCAGCCGTCGCTGTGCTAAGGGCTCGCTGGCAGTTTCAGGCTTTCCCACGGACCAGCGGAACGGAGACAAGGAGTTCGTCATCCGGAGGGCGGCCACCAACCGGGTCCTCAATGTGCTGCGGCACTGGGTCTCCAAGCACTCGCAGGTGGGTGGTGGTGGGGGGGCTCTGGGTGGGCGGGGGGTGCCCGGGGTCCCTCCCTCCCTGTCTGCATGGATCCCACTGCGTGCCGGGTGGCTCAGCCGGCCTCCAGCTGGAAAGACAAATTTGGCACTTTTTATTTTAATTAAGCAAATGAGTGGACGTGGGGAAAAGATGAAAGCTGCGAAGCAGGGGAGCGCTGGCGCGGGGCGGGGGCCAGCGTGGGTCGCACACAGTCGGTGTGCCAAGGGGGGGACCCGGAACCGCAGCCGCCCCCCGTGGGGCTGGCTGCCAGCGGAGCAGCTGGGCTTGATTCCGGCTGGGGGGCTCGGGCTGGGCTCGGGCTCAGGACACCCGGTGGCTTTCCTTGCTGTCCCCGTCCCTCTTGGCCGCTGGCTGCGGGGGGCACTGGGAGCAGTGCCCTACTGGTTGGCACTGGGAAGCCCCCGCGCCTCTCCTGTGCTGGGTGACACCAACGCACTGGTACAAAACGAGCCCGGTGCCTCCCGGCCGGTTCCCGTTTGCTGGGCGCCACTGGGGAGAGGCAGCCCCGGCCGAGCAGCCGCCCACACCGGCACCGCGGGGCTTGAAGGGGCAGGGGGGAGCTGCCGGTGCCCCCGGTACCGCTCATTAACACGGGCCCGTGCCGGCTTGGCAGGACTTTGAAACCAACGAGGAGCTGAAATTCAGGGTGATCGGCTTTCTGGAGGAGGTCATCCACGACCCCGAGCTGCTGACGCAGGAGAGGAAGGCGGCCGCCAACATCATAAGGTGCGGGGCTGCCGGGGGGAGGTCGCCGTTCCCGGACGCTGCGCCAGGCTCTCGACGCCCGCCTCCCGCTCCCCCCGGGATGGACGCGGCGCGGGGGCTCCGGGAGGGGCTGTGCCCCCCGTCGGGGCCCGGGGCGTGGGAGGTGCCGAGGAGGAGGATGGGCACGGCTGGGGGCATCCCTCCCCACGCATCGGGACGGGATCAGGGGCCGTGGCAAGGTGTGACCCCCACCCTTGTCCACACACGTGGCGCCAGCTGTGGCCTTGGTTAAGGGTTTGTTTTTTTTTTCGTCTTTGAAATGGGAAATGAGAGTTAGTGGCATCCCCTTGCCCCCCGGGTGTTCAATCCGTGAAAAGCCCCGACGCCGCGCTGCAGCCCCCTCGGGGTTGTGCAGGGCTGGTCCTTCCCCAGCTGAAGCAGCGCTGATTCTCATCCCGCAGGACCTTGACGCAGGAGGACCCAGGAGACAACCAGATAACGCTGGAGGAGGTCGTACAGCTGGTAAATCCCCCTGCCCTCCCCACGGCGCCCGGCGGGCTGCTAGGGGGGGCCAGCTAAAGCCCCCGCGCGCCGGCGCGCCCGGCTCGGTGGAGAGCGGTTCTCCGAGCCCGCTGGTGCCGAGTGGCAGGGGTTGGCACCGCCGGCGGCAGCGCTGCTCCCCCGGGAGCAGAGCCCTGGGAACGTGCAGTGGATTTAAAGCCATGGGGGTGGCCGCAGTGCACTTGCCGCCTTCCTGCGTAAAAAAACCCAAAGTCTGCTGCCAGAAAATCCCAAGAGCCACTTTAAGTGGGCCCGGTGCACCCGAACCAGGAGCGGCTCTGAGCCCGGGGCCGCCGGCCGGCTTCTGGAGTGGCCGAGCCCTCTCGAGGGCTTTTCTAAGCCCTTGTCTGCGACTGCGGGCGCTAGGAACTTCCTCTGGGGAAGCGAAGACAAACGAAACCTGGGGGTTCCGGTCTGCGCCTCAAGCTGAGCAGCTGAGCAGCAGCGGCCAGAGCCACGGTGGGGACGTGGGGGAGCCCTGGGGTTTGGGGCGCACACTGGGGTGATGGGGGCTGTGGCTTCCCTGGCCCCCTCCTCCTGAGCTGGGGGTGTGCGTCGTGCCGCGTGCTGAACCCTCGGCCGGGGCCTCCTCCAGGGTGCTCGGAGCCCCCCCCAGTGCCACCAGCACCGTTGGCCCACCCAGTGTTTGCTGTCAGCAGCACCCCGTGCTCTGGCAGGGTGCACCCCCCCGCAGCGTGCACCCCCCTGCAGCCTGCACCCACCCCCAAGCAGCATGGATCTCCCTGCAGCATGCACCCACCCCCCTGCGGCTTGCACCCCCCCCTGCAGCGTGGCCCCATCTCCCCGCAGCCCCCCCCCCCCCCCAGCCCCCCCCCCCCCGCAGCCCGCACCCCCCCCCAGCCTCTCCACGGCCCTGGCACCCAGCAGCGGCAGCCCAGCTGGTGTTTGCTGCCCAGGACCCACTTGCACAACCCCTCCCCGCTGCCCAGGAGGGGATTTTGCAGCGTTACCTCCCGCTGGCCGGCGGGCTCTTGGCTTGCAGAGGGGGTGCTGGGGTGGGCAGCGAGGAGGGGATGTGGGGCAGGGGCAGCCCCCCCATGCTCCCCCGGGTCCGGGGTGCCCGTACCCACCCCACGCCTGCCGCCCCGTACCCCCTGCGCTTTGCACCCTGGCCCTCGCAGCTCCGTCGCCAGCACCGCCCGCGGTTCCCCATCGCGCTGCTCCCTCCCGGCACGACGCCAGCCCGGCCCCGCTCGCCTGTGCACCCCCCGGTGCTGGCAGCGCCCACGTCCCCTCTCCTGGGGCCTGGGCAGGACCCGTCCCCAGGCGCAGGGATGCTGTGACAGGTTTTTAGGCAGTTCCCTGCCGGGAGAGCCCCGAGTGCGGGCTGTGTTTGTGCCGAAGCGCCGCGGCGGCCGCGCGTGCTCTGCGCAGGGCTGGGGCCGGAGGCTCTCGCCCTCAGCCCGGGTGGCTCCGAGCGTGGGGCCGGGGGGCAGCCCCCTCCTCCTGCTTTTCTGGGCACCCCTTGGCAGAGCCGCCCCAAGCAGCGTTGGGGTCCGGGAGCTGCCGACCCCACGGGTGCTGGGGGAGCGGTGCCGGCAGGGGCAGCCGGGTGACAGCGCGGTGGCACCGCTCCGGCTGCGCTCCCCTGGTGCTGCATTGATTCCCCGGGGGCACGGCCCAGTGCCCCGCTGCCGCGCCGGCTCTGGGTGCTTGCAGGAGCCGAGCTGCTGCGCTCGGTGGATTCCTTGGTACCGGAGACAACTCCGGCTTTGATCTCGCGCGCGTGAAATGTAAAAAAACCCCGCGGCGCTCTTAACCAACGAGCCCCCGTCGCCGCCCTTGTCGTGCAGGCTGAGGGGGTCAAAGCGGAGCCTTTTGAAAACCACTCGGCCCTGGAAATCGCGGAGCAGCTGACGCTGCTGGATCACCTCGTCTTCAAGAAGATCCCCTACGAGTGAGTGACCCCGCGGGCGAGGGAAGGCTCCTCTGGTCGCCCTGGGCTCCGTGGCCGCCAGCTCCCCCGCGGCCGGGGGCAAACCCGGAGGGTGCCAACCCTTCCCGGCTGCCGCCTGCTTTGTGCCCAGCCCGGGCTGGGCTTGAGCCCAGGTTTGAAGCCCGACCCAGTGGTTTATCTGCTGGTGTCCCCGGGGCGGTGGGCTCAGGGAGAGCCGCCCGTGTCCATCGCACGTGCGAGTGCGTCCGTGCGGTCCCTTAACGGCCGCATGGGGGGCGAGGGCCCCGGCACCTCTGTCCTGTGCGGGTGCGGTTGGAGCTCATAGGGCTTGGGTGTCCCAGGAAAAGGGGAAATAAACGTTGACCTGGACGTTGCTGTTTGCAGAGAGTTCTTTGGGCAAGGTTGGATGAAGCTCGAGAAGAACGAGAGGACTCCTTACATCATGAAGAACACAAAACACTTCAATGACGTAAGCGCAGGCGCGGCGGGGCCGGGGGGGTGGGCAGAGGCGAGGCAGCGCAGCCACCCTGCCACGGGCCATCGCCAGGGACGGGGATGGACGAGCTTTACCTGCCCCCCCGGGGTGCTATGCGCCCCAGGGACCTGCGGCAGGCGGAGCAGCTCCAATGCAGTCGCTCCTGCTGCGGAGAAGGGAGAGATTTGCTGAAGATGCTGCGAGGCGGGGGGGCGCGCGCTGTTGGCCAAAGCCCTCCTGACGCCTGGGCTGGGACCGGCATCTCCCCCCCCAACCCTCCCCAGGTCAGCAACTTGATAGCGTCGGAGATCCTGCGGAACGAGGAGATCAACGCGCGGGTGAGCGCCATCGAGAAGTGGGTGGCGGTGGCGGACATCTGCCGGTGCCTGCACAACTACAACGCGGTGCTGGAGATCACCTCCTCGCTCAACCGCAGCGCCATCTTCCGCCTGAAGAAGACCTGGCTCAAGGTCTCCAAGCAGGTAGGGGCGCGGGGCTGAGCCCCCTCTGGGGCCGCTCCCGTGGCCGAGCGCGATGGCGGTGGGGCCGCGGAAGACACTCGCGTTGAAAAAGCCATGAGAACATGGGACAAGGTTCCTGTTGGCCTTTCCCGGGGGGAGGTGGCGTGCAAGCAGCCCGGAGCCCGGCCTTGCTGTCGGGTTTACTCGTCCGGCAGGCCAGGCTCAGGAAACCGTTCCTAAAGAGTCGTCGCAGCTGCGTGCGCAGGCACCGCCTTTACGCTGGTTTTCTGGGCTTCTCAGCCCAGTTACGTGTGAGCAAAATGAATTCTGGTGCCGAGCTACTTGGTACAGAAACGGCTCGTACCCGCACGGCGCTGAGCCAGCCGGAGCTCGGGGGCTGCCGAGCCAGAACCGCCACCGCGCGGGCTCCTCTGAACCTGAAACGCCGGCTTTTGTCCTGCAGAGGGATAAACCCGTACGTTAAAACAGGCGCTGCAAAGGGGGGTGGACTGGATGACCTCTAGGGGTCCCTTCCAACCCAAACCTTTCTATGAAAGGCAAAGGC
>JADKXX010009495.1:0-27891 GCA_017310255.1 Butorides virescens | reverse complement strand
TACCCAAACACTTCAACGTCCACTCCAAGGACCCATTTACACTTCTCGGTATACAACAAGCCACTTCCCTGCACTCTTAGACCCAAAAGTAGGAGGTCAGTCTTCACCAGAGAAGAGCTCAGGGTAGCAGACCAGAAAATAGGGGGTTTTGATGGGAACTCTCATCACGACTGCTCTGGCTTCACTTAAGCCGAAGCTGTTCTCCATTCTCTAACCCTCCCAGCTAATAACTGGGATATAATAGACCTGGCTGTCCTCCCGCACTTGTCGAAGACACTACAAATAGACTCTCTGGTACAAACACATCTACTTGTCTTGGATATGGCCTGGCAGCAGAAATATAAATGAATCTGCAACCTCAAATGAACAGTGAATGAGCAAAAACTAGGAAATCGTTACTGAGGAAGGAATAGGCAAGCGGCACTGTGCCCTCCTGTGGTCATCTGGAAGAGCATTTACTTTCTTTAATGCCAAAACCTGGAGGCAGTTTGGAGGTACCATGGGCTGCAGAGGCTAGGTCACGTTCACCGGCTTCTTCACATTCTCACGATTTCGGCAAACAGCATCAAACTGTGTGCAGACCCAGAGTTCTGTGTGCTTGTGAGCAAGGGTGGATTTTGGCCAGTGGGTAAAACCTCTACAACACTACTGAATGGACGTGTGAGCATCCTTTTTTGACCCACCACCTATCTGGACCTACTCTGCATTCACCAGCTTACTTTGTTTCGCTGCATTTGGTTTTTTCCACTTTGACACGCATGAGAAAGACAGGGGTCAGTCATTAGGGTGAGGTTTCACACCTTCAGAGATTCTCCAAACAGCAGGCACTTGGCTAACGTCTGGAATGCTGGGGTCCGCTTCCAATGGCCTCTGACTGACCGTGGGTATTTACCATGACAGCGTCCCCTCAGAAACTTCCTTAGAGCCAGGGAAGGTGTTGTCAATATGGTCAGGTGAGTCCACCTTGCAATAGAGTAGACCCAGACACGGATGCCATAAGCATGGGGAGACCCAGTGGTTTCCTCCCAGAAGCAGGAGAAACTCTCTGCTCATCGCTTACCTCTTTCAGTACCCGGAGTAGCAGATGTTAGGAAAAAAGGAAATATTTTAATTCAAGGGAGTCCCACACTTTGCTTTTCTCTTCCTTCTCTTAGCATCTTTTTGCATTTCATATTTGGCTTTTACAAGGAATAGAAGCAAGTTGCACTTCAGCAGTTGTATGTAATTGTACTCCGGGGCAACTCCAACTGAGATTTCGGGACGGGACTCAGACTGGAGTGCTCACTGAAGCTGGAGTGAGAGACCTCAGTCACCCTACCATACACTGGTGGACTGAGAAGAGACCTGAGGGCCACCCTCACCAGCAAGTTTGTGATCCGTGGAAAATCACCAACTAAAATTGCCAGCAGAGTGAGAGATCTCCCAGATGTACTTCTGCGCTGCACGAAGACGGGCTGCAGTCTGCCCTCACCTGGCCAAGAGGAAGGTCGTGCACCTTTTCCAGTTTAAACACTCAAATGATTTCCTAACAAATCAATGCATCCCCCGGAGAGCAGGAGATAGACACTGAGCCCCCACTGCGCCCGCTCAGCCTGGACTGTTAGCAGCATTTACCCGGTTAGCAGTGTACGCTCCGTTCACAAAACCAGCCCCTTTGCAAGGAAAAAAATGGGCCCTTGCAGCCAGGTGGTTTAAACATCACCCATTCCTAACAAGAAGCTGCTGAAACGGGGCTTTGACATCGGACACGGGTGGCTGCGATGCCATGTCAGGTAGGGAGCTTTCTGGCTTTGCAAGGTCCTAACAGAACTGCTTGTGGCAGCAGTGCAGTGCCCTGCGTGAAAACCAGAAAATCAAACTCTCAACGCCTGGTTCCAGATACGTTAGGCAAGACAGTAAGCAGCTACATATAGAATGAAGTCTTGATTACAAAGAGATGTCAGCTAGATGAGGATTTTGCTGTGGAAGCACAGTAGAAGTTGGAATAAAACCCCAGCCAAAAGGCTCCAGCGGGAAGTCCCATCAACACGCTGCTCCTCCGACGCTGCTGATGTGATTCCGGCGTTGCGACTGGCAACGCTAAAGCTCGGCAGGAAACGGCAGAGGCTGGCAATGGACACAGATGGGAAAGCAACAGATCTAGAGAGGCAGGAATGAGAATCAGACCCAAGAAACAGCTTCGGGAAGATGCATCAGGAACTGGCAAGAGAAGAAAGGGTGGATTTGTCAGCGCTTGTCTGTTCAAGAAGCTGCAAGACACCTGAAAGGCACCTGTAAGACACCTGCCTTTGGCACAGGGCGCAGAAAAGTTTTCTTCAGTTTTCTCCAGTCTTAGGAAATGAAAGAGAATCTTTGCTTGCAACAACAGGAACAAAGGAGGCTTCAGCGAAAATAAATTCCTCACCAAAGAATTTTTGGACAATGACATTGTTACTCTCTGAAATGCCCTTACATTTCTGTTCTTTGAAATAGAAAACGCTGAAATGCTAAAAAGAAAAAGAAATGTGCAGCTCCACCTGACTCGGAGAACAATTTTATTGTTGATTTTTTGTAACATCAAAGCACAAATGTTAAAATATAACCCAGCTCCAGAAACATGTGGCTTCAGATTAGATACGCATGATTTTTATGCTGTGTCTGCTGTAAAGCACTGATTACTTTATGAGCAAATTAAGCTTTGCAGGGACAGGACTCTCCTGCTCCGGGGCGAGCCCGTGGGACGTATCCTTACGGAGTTATCTAGGAACAGCTTCTCCGCCAACAAACAGTGGCAAGGCAAAGTGGCACCGACCAGGCAAACAGTCCTTAAAAGAATGGTGACCTCGGCCTTGAAATCTACAGTCAACAGTGATTACACAGGAGGAAGGAGGAGGGAAAACGAGATGTAGATCGTGTTTCAGAGAGATTCACTTGGCTGCCTCAGAATGAGAAGAAAGTGGAGCTTCTGTGGCTCACCCTAATGGAAGGCTAAATTTAGACAGCGGACAAAGTTCTAGCTGAACCGATTCACCTACAAAGGGAGGAGAGGGAGGGAGGAAGAGAAAAAAAAAAAGACTGAAATAAAAAAGAAATAAAACATCTCCATAACACCATTACATCCAGATATCAGAGGTACAGTCTCCACCAGGGTAACGAATCTCATGAGCTAGGACAGGCCCATCGGGTTCCTTCCCAAAATCCACTAGGAAGTTTTTATTCACTTTCA
Organism: Butorides virescens; assembly: GCA_017310255.1. Taxonomy (NCBI): domain Eukaryota; kingdom Metazoa; phylum Chordata; class Aves; order Pelecaniformes; family Ardeidae; genus Butorides; species Butorides virescens. Next base: position 24,686 of record JADKXX010009495.1, on the reverse strand, counting down.
ATCCACCTCTTTCAGTATCCACATCAATCTGCAGCATAACAGAGCCTTCCCTGAAAAAGGGACAAGAAAACAGATATTGGGAAAAGGATTCACATTTGTTGCTCTTCTCTTCCGTATTTGGGCAGGATTTGTCTTTGTTTAATACAAAATGGAAAGGACCCCAGATTTAAATTGGAGCTTAGCAGGTCTCAAAAGTGAGTTACATTGCCTCAGTGAAACCTGCAACCTCAAACTAGCACCAAATGAGTGAAAATTAATAGCTGTTGTTACTTCGGGAGGAATAGGCAGGCTGAACTATGCCCTCCTGTGGCCACCTGGAAGATCACCTTCTCCTTTCTTTAATTCCAAAAAACCAGAAGTCATGCTGATACACTCAAAGGCGGTTTGGAAGCCCTATGGACTCCAAGAGGCTAGGTCATGCTCACTGCTTTCTTCCCCTTCTCATCTACTTCCAAACAGATCATGATTTCAACAAATAGGGTGTGCAGAGCCCAACTTCTGTGTGCCTGTGAGCAGGGATGGATTCTGGCTCGTGGGGGAGACATCTAGGCTGGCAGGCTGTGTATAACAAGTTGCTGGCTTCAGTCTGCCTGCGTGGGAACTTTGCTCCCTACGCCAGCTGGTGTATGTATATCACTATTTAAGAAAGAAATCTTGAGCATGGGCTTGTACAGTCATCCTTGTTTACCAAAGTTTTCTTACTTGACAAGATCTGGGTAGAACTGCTTGTCCCATCCGCTGTAGAGAGAGCTGCTGACATACAGTCTCTTCCCATCCAAGCTAAGCTGAATCATCTGAGGTCCACCTGGCACCCTCTTCCCCTAAAATGATAACAGAGAACAAGGTGCTGAAGACAAGTTGCCACAGAGGTTGAACAAAAGAAATACCACAGCAAGGAGAAACAAAACAGCGCGGCAGTTCTGCTACTCAGAGGACCATCCAGCACCCTGAAATCCTCGACACAAGAGCACCAAATCCCCTGTTTTGGAGAGAGAACAGTTTTTATTGGGAGTCTTATTCCTTATTAACAGGGAGCCTCGAAGTCAATCCAGATGAGTTCCGTGTAATTCACAGAACTGGTAATGTAAGGCAGGGCTGAAGTGTGCAGGTAGCTGTACCTGGCTGGAAGTGTCAGAAATCAAGAGATGGGTCACATAATGCACTATGCTGCAGCTGGGTCACAATCTGCACTACGAAGAAGAGGAGTATGTGGAACTTCCTGAAACTGTCTTTGGTGGCCAACAGATCTTAGCCACGACCATATTCAGCTCTGGCACATCCCATGAGACTCTCCATAGATATCTGCCTTGACAGTGATAATATTAATGCACACTGATAATGACCAGAGACAATTAATGCTCTTCCGTTTTTCTATCAGGATGCCAGGTGCCGTCGAACTCTTTACACACGCCCACCACTGCAGAACGAGCTGGTTTAGTGCTTTGACCATCAGTTGCTGCAAGATGATCAGAAGCAATGTTGGCAGTGTGATGAACGCACACTGCATTAGCTTTAAATTAGCCAGCTAACAACAGCAGGGAAGATGTAATTACACAGGCTCCAGTGCCGTTGGACAGCTTGTCCAATTCCACCAGGGACCCAGAGCACTTACCAGGATTTACTAGCTCCAGCCCATGCTGAAATGTGGTACCTGCCCAGGCTGGAAGAGAAGACATAAACTAGCCCAGATACGGCTTTCTATGTCGTACATCGGACGGAGAGTTCAGAATGGATTGCCGTTAGCTGAGCACTGACAACGTGCACGTTAGGAAAACTCACTTTGATCACAAATGGCTCTGGCTGACACTGCAATTCCTTGTCTTCCACTACAGTTACAGGCCCACCCTTGGTGATACTGCCTCCCAGGAACACCTGTAACCAAGGGAACATGTGAGAACAGGCAGCGGCTATCAAGGGAACAGGAAAGCAAGACAGTGACGATGCTCACACAAAAGTGAATTGTCATTTTCTCCTTTTAAAAAAGAAGGAAATGAGAAGACATTACTGCCCTTGTACACCACAGCTTTTCTGCTGCTGCCTCACCTGCCCCACCAGCTTGGGCTTGCGGGTGTCGGAGATGTCGTACTGGCGGATGTCTCCGTGCAGCCAGTTGCTGAAGTACAGGAACCTGTCATCCAGCGAGATGAGGATGTCGGTGATAAGACCTTCAAGAAAACATTCAGTGGCAAAGTCAGGAAACTGACAGGACCAGCAACAAACAAGAACACAAGTTTTCAAAATTCTAATCACAGTAGCCTCAGAAAAATATGTTAATGTACAGGTTGAACAAACACAGCCATCCTTGGAAACCCAGTGCCTACTCAAAGGCGGTTCAGGCTCTACCAGCATGCCCAGGACCATTCCTGAATACCGTGAGGTCATGCTGAAAGACCCAGACCCCAAGCATTTTTCTAGAGGAACTGACCTCAAGCACTGAGCAGCGTGGGAGCAGAGCTCTGACAAGCTCCTGCCTGGTGGCTCACAAGCAAGGCTAACCCAAACAGAAGTTTAGGCTTTTACAAGGGAAGTGTTTGTCACTTAAGGACGAGATTTTGCAAAAAGCTACACTGTACCAGGGAGCTGAAGAGGACAACACCCCATTTCTTTTCCAGGCATGCTTGCACTAACCAGGCATGTCAGGGAGAAGCCATCCTTGCACCTTCTTGCTGGGTACTTCAATCACCTTCTCTGCTGCCCAGTCTCCTTTCTGCAGAAGGCACAGGAGAGAACACAGCGTTATTCCTGCCTTGGTGTGAGCCAAGAGGGCTCAGCTACGCATGGCAGAGGGAGGAGAAGCAAACAGTGCTATTTATTTAACAGGGACTGTACAGAGGTGATACGCACATTGCAAATAAGTGTTAGCAAGGGGTGAGGATGGTAACTACACTGCCGTTGAGAATGTTAATGATTACACGATGCAACAACATCTCAAAGGGATTGTTGTAACAGCAGCAGAACTAAAGCCTGCTAATCTCCCACGGTGTGGTGTCCTACCTGTCTCTGGCTCACCCTGTAGAACAGCAATAGCTCTGCTCCCTTGTCCATGGCCCCATCGCTTCCCCTCCCTCCTCTACCTTCAGGTCTTCCCTATGCTTCCAAACACTGGCTGAGCAGCACACATGGACACTGGTGACAAATTTCACAGGTTCTGATTAGCTGTCCACTCGATACATCTTTGCTGACCAGCTCACAGGCCAGAAAGCTGTTGAGCTCAGTGCCCATGGTCATTAGATTGTCTCATGTTCAAGCGATCGTTAAGTTCCTATCACTAGCGAGACCTTTCCCTCCTTGAGACTTTCACAACTCATTAACTGTGCTTAAAATGATCAACAGGTTACTGTGGAGGGCAGGAGAGTTGGAGGTGGGGCTGACAGACCAGCACTACGACCTCTTAAGCTTTGCTTCCTGTCAGGATCAGGCTGCTGAAGATTTGCACGCTGGACATCAGCAACACGGCCGCAGAGGCACCCAAAACGCCTACCGACCGCGGTGGCTCAAAGGTGAGGGACTGCACGGCGGCTTCAGAAAGCCACGGCACTGGCTTGGATGCACACAGGTTTGCTCTCTGATACAATCATAGAATCACAGAATGGTTTGGGTTGGAAGGGACCCCTAGAGGTGATGTAGTCCAACCCCCCTGCAGTGAGCAGGGACACCGCTAACTAGGTCAGGTTACACATATATACAATATATATACACACACATATATACACAATGTTATAGCTTGGCGAGAATTAGGCTGGAATTAGGAGCCCTATTTTTTTTAATCAGAATTTTACTGTTTCCTAAGTGATGGGTGGATCTTTGAAACAACCAGGTTTGAGCTTCTCTGCCATGGCTTCCGTTACTTACCTCCGTCTTGTAGAACCGATGCACCGCACCACTCAGAGCACACCCAACAAACCCTTCCGCAGCATCCGGATTGTGGAGGAATCGGATTTCCAACGGTATGGAGCCCTTCCCTAGGTCAATTGCCTGAATGTAGGTGTGAGTGCTCCAGTCCCACACATTAATGCGCCGGCCATAGTGCCCTAATGGATCAGGTCAGGCAAACATAAGCACAGGAGATATTAGTTTAACACAGAATCACTTTTACCTTTGAGAGTTTAAACAAATGCTCCCTCACCTCTCTCTACATCAGCTGGGTCAAACCCATCTGCCAAGACTTTTGGGGCTCCCCATTCAGTGCTCATCAGGACATTGTGTCGTGGCTGATACCAGAAGTCATAACCCAGGGGGGGCACCTCTGCTCCATTCTCCCAATTTCCTTTCACTTCAAAGGTCTCTCCATCCAGCAAAATAAAGCCACCTGATATAAAAAATGAAGAAAATCGTTTGAAGACATTCACACAGATTCACAGCTTTAAATAAGATAAATAAGATATTAATAATTAAATGTCTATTTTCTAAACACACCATAAAATGCAACTCTCTGCTTAAAGAAAATGTGATTCTGCTGGTATCGCTTTTGTGGACTAAAGCAAACAAAAGCTGGATTTTTAAAGAACTTCATCATATTGTAATGAATTTTTTAAGCTCCAGTTGGCTCTATTTCTACTCAAGCCATTCCAACAAATCAGTTAGCCTCCTAGAGTACATCTCACTTAAGAGACATCTTAGAGAAGTTCCTGGAGGAGCCATCTCTGTTGTTCTTTGCTTGCCACCAATACCTTTGAATTGCGTACATAATATGCATCTACTCAAGGACATGTTCACCCATGATCCAGAAGAGAAAAACCCTGTGAAAAGGAGGATCTGAAGTACATTTCTCCTACTAGCTAGTATTTCTCTTTAGATGCCAGGTGTTTTATACCTGCATAGGGAACAAAATTTATAAGCAAGAATCCTTCAAAAGTTTTAAATAGGAAATAAAATCTAGAATGGCTTGAAAGGCTTAATTTTCATTAGATGATGAGACAAAGAGGGTTTAGGTTGGCAACAGAATCTTTCAAGCCCAGGTCACAAATACTGAGCTGACACCGATTATGTTCAAAAGCAATTCTTCCTTGCTCTGGAAGGTGCAACGTTCCCAGGTGAAACGTTCATGGGTTTCTTATTCATTATAACCGCTAGAGTTGGTTGTCTTTAGCAATATATTTGAAAGACTGAGATGTGGAAGCTGCGCTTATCTACAGTCCCACAGAGGCTCCTCCACACCGGGTTTGAATTGCTGTGGCAGAGCAATGTCCCTGCAGCTCACCTGGTGATGATTTAGGCTCTAGTTAGACAACCAGCGCTGGAATGGTTACGTGCACAGAAGAGTGGTAAGCTCTTAACAGTGCTTCTGGCTTTGCAGCCTGTACTTGGGGCGCTCGATACTTCTGTACCACGAATACTTTTCTAGAATAATGAAGGGGATGAATACCTTTCCCGTTGCCAGAAGGGTCTCCCAAACAGCTGATTAAGATGTCACCACTGCCCAGACAGTGAGAGGTGTGAGGATTAGCCACGTTACCCTTCCAGAACAACTCCACCGGCTCAACAATCTAAAATGAGTATACACAGTCATAGTCACCTTCTCGGAGATCGCTACAGAATGCCAGGTCCGCCCCTAAGAGCTCAGGTTCAAAGAGGAGGAAGGATGGGAATGGCATAGGTGCGAGGGGGATTGTTTCTTTTGCTACTGTGGTTTTTGAGTATCTGCCGCCTCCCGCTTTCTACTTTGCCCAGTATTACAGTACCATCCATGGCATTTATTTGTTCTTCTCAAAAGTATAAACAGCAAGAGTTGAATGGTTAGAATCAGTCTAATTCCTGCATCAGGGAGACACTGACATCTGCGTTTGTTTTAATTAGTATCAGTGGCAGAAACACCACTCGTGTGCATTCAGACATCAGCTCTCACTGGCGTACTAGTGTTTGGGGGGGGGGGAATATTTGAGGCTTGCCAGAGACTCAGTTTGAAACAAAATTCACTGTACAAGAAGAGACCTTTGGGGGTTTTACCCCACTGCATGAATAGTTAAAGGCTGGCAAAGTTCTAAAGAACTCAAACCTGAAAGACTACGAATGAGAGAATTTGCAGGCAGGTGGGGTGGGAAAAAAGACCACTTAAAAGTTCCCGTGCATTCCACATTATGACCTGGTTTCCAAACATGATGGAAGAGATCTGCTTTTGCTCAGTGAAAATCCATCAAAGCTGAACTCATCTCTGAATAACATACAATCTACACGCGCTCAGCTGAATGTGTCGTGGAGGAGTCTGCCTCATAATCTTGTCGTCAAAAACAATAATGCAGCGTGCAGCTATTTTGACTGAAATACATACTGCAGAGGCAGGCTGGATTCTGGAACTTCCTAATTTTCGAGTGTTTGACACCACATTTATTCGTATTTCTTTAGAGCAAGATTTTTGTGTGTAGTTTATCGATAAATCGTAGGAGTTTCAAAACTCCCACGAGTTCCTAATAATTGACAAAAGCTTCCGTAACTGTTCTGTCTCTCCTATTCTAATTTGAAGTTGGAATACATAAAATCACTGTCTCTTGGTCAAAATATAAGAAACAAAAACCCAGCCTAAAGTCACCTTATGGATTCTAGGAGCCCGCATGTCTGTTCCCACATCCACCACATAAACGCGAGAAGAGATCAGGCTTGGTAGAATCAGACGATTTCTTCTCTTTGTGGCGTCCCCAAAGCAGCTGCTACAGGCATTCCACCCTGAATGATGGAGCTCATCCTTAAGATTCGGCATCGGCAGGCGATGGATCACCTACAAAGTCAGAGACAGACTTAAGATTCAGTCTGGTATAGTTTTTCCCCTAGGCAAAGAAATGGGTCTTTATGTCAAAGCATAAATTAATAAAGAGCAGGAGGAAGCTGCTATTTGTTATTCAGGAAGCAGATTGAGCCTGAGATATGCAGGGCTGAAGCTGTAAAGTGGGAGAAGAAAGTTGGACATCACGATTGCACAGCGTTTGTTGAATGTTGTATGCTATTAAATTAATTCAGATCTTTAAAAGACTCTATCTAATTAAGGAGACATGCAATAATGATATGGAAAAACCAACACAAAAAAACTTGTCCATGTGCCGCAAGTCTCTGACTTTACAAGATTTACCTGATTACAACTGACTGGGGCTGACTGTAGCAAACTGACATGTTAATCAGCACTCTTGCTTCTCATTTTTACTTTTCCACTGCATAACTAAGAACAGCTGAAAGATCACAGCTAAGTTTTGTCAAAGTTTTAGGAGATGTGTTTTGTCCACAATAAAACCGCAAGCAGTAGATATTAAAAAAAAAAAAAAAAAAAAAAAGAATAAATTGTGAAAATCTTTGTTGTCAAACCAGATTTGCTGCTCCTCACACACAAGGAGATCAGAGTCCAAAGCACCTTCAGTAATGTGAGTCACACAAGCACCGCATGTTTAAATACGGTTTAGCGTACGCCATCTGTAGTACCAAACTGAGCAGCTTAAAAAAGTTACCAATATTTTGGATCTGGTATATTGGTAGCTACTGACCCACAGCTTTCCATCTACGCAGTAAATGGATCATGTTTATAATGCCTAACATGTAAAATTTCTCAGGGTATCAGGCATCCTACAGTACAAACTGTCTATAGTACTGGCACACCCTGAGGGAAAATCACCTTCTAGAGCTTAATCGGCGTGCTCAGTGTAAATCAGTACGAGTGTTACAAAAAGAACTATTGAAATACTAAGCACAAAAACCCTCTGAAAGTGTCTTGAGGCTAATGAGATAAATGCCAGCTTTGAGTAACCCTGTAAGAAAAACAGCGGCAGATTTGATTGGTTCTCCACACAAAGATCCACTTGAAAATGATTACGAATATTCACCACCCCAGAAAACGTGGCACATTCTACACACCTGACAATAGCGTGGCGATTTGGGGTCAACATCCACAGTGGCCAGGTAGTCAGGTTTCTCTATCCCAGTGTTTCTGTAGATACAAGGCAGGTACACAATCTCCTCCCGGGGACCTTTCAAGGCAGGAGTCTTGTTTAATGCATCAAAAGAAACCATTTTTACAGAAAGCTGTGGTTAACTTTAAGAGAATCTTCCCTCCTGTCTGTAAATGGCCATTCTTCCTAGGGAGCTGAACCTCAGTATTCCCATTTTATGGAGGAACACCAGTAGTGCGGAGTTTGAGCAGCCAGAAATCACCAGGAGAAAGTGCTTATTCAGCTGTGGGGCCCTTCCACTCCCTCGCCCTCCTAATGTGAGCGGCCCTGGGGGTGCAATTATTTTCCTGAAAGAGGACAGTACTGGAGACCACCTTCCCATCCGCGAAGCCATGCCAAGCCTCTCTTTTCTCCCGTTACACAAGTGATGGCTCCCTGCTGCCAGGGCCCGGATTTCAGTCCACCTATGCCAAAAGCCTACTTATTACAATCTATAAAATTGAGGCTTTTAAAATATATCAAAGGACCCAAGGGGAAGTTCTGACACTATTAAAAGCTACAGCAAAATGCCTCAAGGGCTTCAGTGAGGTTCAGGATTTAGGCAGACGCTGCTGGGAAGAACAGAACATGACTTCTGTACAGCTGCAAGCGGATGAGAATCTCGCCATTAAACTGTCACACAGAACACCCTACGGTCCTTTCTCCTGTCTTCTTTCTCCTGTCTTCCCCTTCTTCTGCCCTAGACAGTGACTCAGTTTTACGAGGGTCTGAGGGCACTCCATAAAGGTCTCCATCCAAACACACCAATGAAACTTTTTTTTTTTATAATGTTAAATGCTCGCACCCAATGTTCTTAGAGCAAAGCTCAATTTAGCAGCTTAGAAAACCGGAACAGTTTGGTGAATGGCAGCATCCTGTAACCGTGCACACATCTAAACCCAGCCCTACCTCGGTTTCGTGCTACAATTGAGTGAACTCATGCTAACAGAGCTTGCACGCTTTGCCCAGAGCTGGATGCAAAATGAAATAAAACCTCTTCTGATATTTAAAGTCTCCTTGGCCTTGCTAATTAATGAGCCACTCTGGAAGGCATCTACCTAGTCTTCACCCAATTTGAAAACAATTCCTTTACTGATGGCCTGGATTGAGGAGAGATGTTACAGCACTTGCCTTTCATGGCATCCAGAGGAGTTGCATATCCTGGGCCACATGCTTTGCATTTTGCTGTTGGAGAAAAAAAAAAGAAGTTAACTTAATCTGAAAATTATTTTAAAGCATATCTCTACGAGGACATTGTCTTGGCCTTCAGAGATTGACAAACCTTAGATCTAGCTTTTGCATTGCCAAACACCTGTAAGTCTCACTGACTCCAGTCTGTGCTGAAGTTACTGCAGTTTCTGCAAATATACATAATACGACACCCCACGCTCAAAAATAATGGGGAATTTGGGCCTGCATTTCAGCAAGTTCATCCTCACAATTTTAAAGCACATCCATATATGACAAGGGTCTGGGATTTAAGAAAATTGTGTTAAATGTTTTACAGAGAGCTGCTGAATCACTGCCAGATGAGTAAGGAGACAGATTGCCCAATTCGAACAACCCATTTTATTATTACTGGAAAGCCTCCAGTCTTTCTCTGCATATAAATGCTGAAAAGTGGTTATTTTTAAGGATTTACAGCCTGGTTAAGAGGTGATACTGCAGGCGACCAGAAAGGACAAGAGGAAGGGGAATTATGAACCATTCCACCTTCTCTCTATTAGAAACTCAGCTCCCCGCCTCTGCTCTCACACCGTTACAGCTGCCAGAGACCCTCCTCGAGCCGGCATTCCTCCTCCGCCACTTCCAGCCCCGCAGCTACACCACGAACCAGACAACCTAGCAGGGAAAACGTAGTCTGAGGAAGCTTGAAAGGGAATCTGAACATCGTTCGGAGAAGAGAACCCCACAGAAGCAGGAGGACCACGTCTGGTTCAAGGCTGGGCTCTGCGTTAGGGGGAACACCTCATTCCCCAGCGGCAGAAGACAGAAGCGATGCTCTGCACCAAGCCCAAACCAAGCCATGCATCTGGGTGTCTCCAGGCACAAACCCCCAGAATTTCAGTGGAGAATGGGAACTGCAGCAGTTGTTATCTACAGCTCCTCTGCCTGGAAAGTGATGTGTTCACTTCCAAAACGATAGGATCCCTGCAGCAGGATTTTCCAGAATTAAGAGCTCGATCCTCAGCAAGCATAAAGCGCTGCTCGCTGCTAACACGTAATACCTCACAAGCCTTTCAGCTTAGTTCTAAAAAGTTTCTTAGCGCCTTTTGTGTCAGTTTGGATCTCAATCCATATCTAAGTAAAACTGACGTTAAAGCAGCCTCGTACACAGCAACTCCTCCCCTAACTCAGTCAACAGAACATGTATGCTCAGGATTGCATCAATAAATTGTTGGCTAAAATCAAGAAAATATTACCCCGAAATATTGCTTTCAGGGGCAGTTACCCCATGTTGCAGATTGGTAGGCTTAACAGAAAGCTCTGCTCTTCTAGAGCCAGGGAGCAGCAGGCCCGCTGACCAGCGTGCAGGACGCTTCGGCTCCATTCCTCACTGGCACTGAGGTGCAATCAGCTGCTTAAAACACAAAACTACAGAGGTGCTGTGCAGCAGGATGCCAACATCTTCTCTCAATATGACACGAAGTGAAATATGTGTTGACAGAAGCAAAACTACAGTAGAGTTGCCTCCCTCTGTAATAAAATTAAGCAAACCAGGTGATTCCTTGCCATGCTCTGATATTAAAAAAGATAAGTTTATAGCAACAGGTTTTTTTCAGAATGACACAGACCTAAGATTTCAAATCCAGAGGCAGTGACAGCTCCAGTGCCCATTTAATTACAGAGCCTTTCTTGGAAGGCAAAATGCTTCAAGCAATCCACTCGCTGCACGTGGAGGCTCCTGACTTCAAAAATGGGATCTTCTCAAAATGAGTGATTCAGTACGTTAGGTTGAATTTCACATTCTTTGTGAAATATTTTTATCTGGAAACAAAATATAAAGTTTGCTTTGTTCCATTTATGTCTAAGCCATAATTTAAACTTTATTCCAATTTTCTCAATCACCTAAATTAGCAGGAGCTCAGTCTGCACCAGACCACAGCTCAATTAGCATTGCAAATGCACGCTTCTGCAGATTACTTTGAGAAAAAGATTATTTGTGCCAAATTGTTTTCCAGAGAGAACGTACAGCAAGATGATGAACGTTTTCTGTTCCTTCTTCTCATGCACATTTTTTTCTCCTTTCCCTCTGATCTTATTCAAACACTCTTTTGTTCTGAGCCATTGTATCTAACTGCCTGAAGACATCGGCGGATGACGCCAGCCTTTCCGTGTTATACCACGCCAAGCTCATTTGTGAATACAAAATAAGGGGTTTGTCACGAAACTGTGATTTGTACCATCTTGTAGCAACACGCTAACAATAATATTTACATTGCTATGCTAATAATCCACGGTTAAACATGTTCATACTACTCGTTAGGTTCCAGATCCCCCATTAATCTGGCAGCTGACCCAGTGCTTTGAACACCGGAAAGTTGGCTCCCGTATCACACACATGTGGTTTGCCACCTCCGGCGAGGACAAAAGCGTTGAGATTGTCTCTTGCACCATACGTTACACCTTTACAGGCCAATTCTCCTATGGGCAGCTACCCACCCACAAAGTCCACCTTCCCTGCCTTTCCAAATCAAAGAACATTTCTCTACCGCCATAAATCAAAGAGCGTTTCTCTACCGCCAATAGCTCACATGTGAATTTAAGAGGAAGAACAAACGCATCTAGCTTTAACTGCTTCAGTGTACCATTTTCCTTTTTTCACAAATGAAGTTACAATAAGCCCAAATCCTCCTCCCTCCTATGCAATTATTTGTGTATATACACCAGGAGCTGATAAAAATATCACGGGTCCTTTTGTTACCGCTGTCTACGGCAATTCTCTCTTGTGGAGAGCAAAGGCAATTGGGGAATCCAATCTAGCTTCCTTTTGCTCTGTATTTTTTCATGGCGTTCCATCTGTTCTGTTCCTCTTTTTGGAGGACAGGAGGGACAGTAAACCAAAGTCCAGTCCTTCGTGAGCCACCCACAATGACCCACAGACTGCTCTGGAAAACTCCATGCAAACCAACAACACTGTTTGGGGATATTTTCCTAAAAGCCATAATTTCCCACCTAAGGCATAATGAAGGACTCCCTGCAGCTTTCAGTAACTCAGTAAGTTCCAGACAAAAAGGAGGCAGTTGCCAGAGCCATAAACGTTAAAAGAGTCTCTCTGATGGTGGCAAAGACACCGCGCTCTTTTGGGTGGCAGTGAAGAATAAAACGTTTCCTTTCGCTCATTTTGGGGGGCACCAAGTTGTACCACGGCACCAAGTAAAATCGCACACTGTGCAAGGTCAAAGGACGACGCCTGGACCTGTCACAGCATGGAGAACCGGCCCAGACGCCTCTGGGTTCATCTGTCCCCGCTAGCGGCTGAGCCAAGTCCCCGCCTTGCTCTGCATCCCCGAAGACGAGCGCTGCCTCTGTCAGGCAGGTGATGAAGATGCCTCTCCACCTCTTCAAGGGCTGTAAAGTCTTCAGAAATGCTGAGCTCCTCAGAGCAAAGAAATATTGGGAAATACAGACCATCCCGAAGGACAACAAATACCAGAAAACATTATAAAAGCAAGATTTGGGAGACCGTTTTATGAAAAACTTCTGAAAGTAGCTGTTTTTTTTTAAAAAGGCCAATCCATTTACACTTGCCTAATCTGTGTGTTAAAAGTTTTGAAGTGATATGCAAAGCCTCAGAGGAAGCTGCAGCACGAGCAAACCACACTCGCATTACCCTGGAGTCACTCGTAGTCTGGATAACGAGGTTTATAGATTTACAACACCAGGTAACAGCACTGTAAAAAAAAATCCCGCGTGATAGAGCGCAATTTCATAGTCAGTTCATTAACTATTAACACAAGAAAGAGGTATTCCTTGATAGTTCGGGTTTAACAGTGTGAAATAAAGTTAAGGAGCAGGAAAGACCTTGTCGTTTTATATGCACTGTTTTGTGGCAGCAGAGCTCTTCAGCTTGCTTAAGACAACCTGTGAAGGTGCCCAGGACTCTTTGTACGGGGAGTTTAGGAGAGATGTGGCAATAAATGAGGCACCTCTGTCAAGAGCTTAAAGTTAGGGGGAATAAATCTGGGCCAAACTGGGTTTTTTGCAGAGCCTGAGTAAACAGAAAGTCCTCTGACGGTAAGGCGTATGGGTTAGACACTGACACACTGGTAAACGAAGGAAGGCAAATCTGGTTCATGGTACGATTGTGCTAAACTGCGGAAATAAACACACAAATGGGCAAAAAGCAATGAGTGTGTCAGCTGCACTGCATACATGACAAGACAGAGGCCTTCCAGAACAACCGCGACAAAGCAGCATGTTCTTTCTGGAATATCAGTCTTTTTCTAAGCAACAAATCACACAAGCAGACTTTAATGATCTGTTAAATTTTTGAAGAGCAGTCCAAGACTTGTTCTTCTACACTGCCAAGAGCGTCCTTTTCCAAGCCTTGTGCCCGATCAATCACCATCGTGCTACTGCGAGCCTGAAGGTGCAGCGTTTAACTTACTCTTTACACACTGCCTAGCAACTTCTTACAGACTGCCAGGGCCATCCAGACAGAACTGTCGCTATCACAGGTTACCAACTGAAACTTCAGGCTGTTAGAAAGCAAAGCAAAACAAATGTAACTGCACTACTAGCACTTACAAAAGCCCAGAAAGATAAACGGTCACCCTAGGCAGATAAGCCAGACAGACACTTCTGCTGACTCAGAATCGATGGGTTTGTCTCTGTAATAGCGGCTTTTTTTTTTTTTACCAAGGTCTACGATCTTACCCTGTTTTGTGAAATCACAACGTAACAGTGTCCCCCTTTGCAAATTACACAAGAACACATTCACGTGCAAAAAAACGTTCCATCTATTTCAGTCCCCTCCCTCCGTTTCCTGTCCATGTATCCAAAAATGAACGTCCGTAAAAATGATATGGTCTGTCACAAAAATATAAGCAAAAAGTTAAATTCTGGTCCTCAGTTTCCCAACAACCTTCCTAAGTCATTCACGTTCACAGTCAACCACAGCAGCGAGTCCAAATGCTTATTTCAGTTTCTAAACGCTGAGGTACTAAAAGAGACATTTAATGGTAGCCTAAAAGGCATTTACTGATGGCATTAAAGCTATTTATCTAAAACCACAGGGGGGTTAATAGCTTAAAGAAGTAAACCTTTTAATAGTCAGAGGAAACGCTGAACTCCAGCCCCGTGCCTCTCCTTACCAGCCCACCACGCTAACACGCCCGCTGGCCCCTGCTTACACCTTTTATGGTGCAGAACCTTAGCCAAAAGCGGCAGATCCCCGCTGGATCCACGGGCTGCATCTCTTACCCATGTCGGAGCAGACGTTCAGGGCTGCTGGGGCGTGCAAGTGGAAGTACAGCCGCCTGGACTGGGTGATTGTGAAGCCCAAGCTGCCTGGAGAGGGTCATATATGCAAGAGCGAAGGGGCGGGCAGGACAGGGAGCGAAGCTGCCAAGGGGAGGATCCAGCACAACTGGCAGCGCGGGAGGACCAGGGCAGAAATTCAGCTTCTACTTCCCGGGAGAGGTTGGCGGAAGCATTCAAAGCTCTGCCGGAGCCCGCGTCCCCTGCTGCACCTGGCTCCGTCCCCGCTGCACCTTCCGCCCGCCCCCCTTTACATTCCAGATATGTTTACATTACATGACAAAATGTACCCGAGTAACCGCCCCCACGCAGACGGAGCCTGCACGCTTTCTAACAGCGGAGGGGGAAACAGTTGTGCTTTAAACCTCTTGATTTTGGGCAACGTGTCAAGTTCTGCAGGAGTCAAGGCGTGCCAGACCAGATCACAGCTCTCGATTGTGTCTGGCTTGGCAGGCAGCGATGTTTTTAACATTTCACGGCCCTGTAGTCCCTTAAACAAGGCAACTACAAAAAGACAACTTGCCTGCTGAAAACTTCCCGGAATTACTTCTTAAAGGAGATTCTTTCAAGATTGACAGCTGCCCCAGAATACTGGAAAATCTGGATTTCACTTCTTATTCCATCCAGGATTCTGCTAAATTGTCTCTAATAAGAATTAGTCTGTTATTTCCCATTGTTTTTTTAAAAGAAAGTACTTTTTCCCAGGCAACATCACCTCTGTCACTTCCAAAACACCCTCACGAGAGGACACTGCATTTTACTGCCCTCTCCCCCTTCTCTGCCTTTTACAAAGCCACCGGTAGCAGCAGAAAAACTAAACGGTGCAGGAAACGCTGCAACTACTGGAGCAATTCCCTCCATCAGGCCGAGGGAGTGCTGGGGGAGCTGATACACAACCTGTAACTACCCATTTGTTTAGCTTTATTTAGTGAACGGGGCCTTTTTTTCCTGATCACAAATCAGACAAATGCAGTCTGTTAACCTGTTCACCTCTTCAGCCTGCCAGCTGAGTATTTTGTGCAAACAAATTCTTGCTCAGAAACACTTTCCTCTCAGTTTTGTTCTCAGTACTCCCCAGCTGCAGTCAGGCATTGGAACTGTGGGACGGGCCATCCAAGTCACATCTCCCTGATAGCATTTGATGGGCCTGCTTCTCCTAACTGATTCAAAAAGATAATTTTTTTTTAAAAAGAAAAGGTATTTTTATTATTTTGGCCCACAAATCCTCAGTGTGCGTTGGACCGTTCGTCTTTCATTAACAAGTCCTTGCATACCTATCCCTCTTTCTGGTCTTTTCCTCCTCAGATTCAGCCTTGTCTGTCCAACAGTTCCTTCCCTTCTTAACCTTTCATTTTTAAATCACTCCTTTACTACACATAAGCTCGATTCAGTGGTTTTTTAAGCCGCTATTAAAAAATGTGAGTCATTTATTTCATAAACTCGAGAGACTGTGTTCTCAGGAGGCACCATGAAACGCTAAGTGAAGATCCAGCTCGAGGAATCAGCCCTGCCTTTTCAGACCAGCGTGCTCCCACCGAGCCCCGCTGCTGCCAAAGGGACTCCAAGGATGAACGCAAGTTCACAAACATCACTGCAATTACAAGATCTATGACCTGAATTTTAGGCAGAGCGGGTGGGAGTTCACTCATTCTCAGCAATGACCTACTTTGCTGCCATCAAAATCACCAGGAGTTCTAGCTCTCGAGGACAGTCAGGCCAGCACCACGCACCCACTGGTCTCGTGCGAGGAGAAATACTGCCGGAGAGCAGGGGAGGCACGTCATACAAACACCACAAAAATGTGCAAACTGATCAGGCAACAGTTTACTTCTGTTTAAATTATGTGACCCAGCAAGGAACGTGTTATTGCTCGGGATGAAAACGCATTCTATAAACTCACGAGTACTCTTGGCTCAGGTCTCGTGCCACCGTGGAGGCAGCGGGATCTGCTGCACACCCTGGGACGTCTCCATCACAAACACAAACCCAGAGAGAGGCCAAGATGAGTTTGTACACACCCGGAGGCTTTGGAACAGCCTCGGAGGCAGCCTGAAGCAGGGAAGTTGCAGAAGAGATGCTAGAGATTACAAGAAATGCGTGCCAAAGAGGGCGGTCGGGAAGAGCCTGGTGAAATTGTTACAAACAACTCGTGAGATAAAACCCATTGAGTGAAACAGGACTGTGTTAAAAACAAACCCACACGAGCAGCCACAAATACTTTCATCTAGACCTTCACAGGCTAACCGACACCGCGCCACCTTTCCCCAGCTTCTGTACAGCTCTCGCTGTCGTGACACCCTGTGCTGCAGCTCAGACCGGGCAGAGCAGGCCTGATTTTTGTATCCTGCATCTAGAAATTAATCTCATTGAAGTGCCATCGCTGCAATTTGCAAACATCCTTTATCAAAGCAGAATACTTTTATCAACACATCAGCACACTTTGCCTCAAGGGACGGTTATAATACATCATTATATTTATGGCAGCACCAAAAAACGTGTAGGTAGGGCCAAACACACTTGTTTCTGGCCTATACCCTTCAACGACATCTGAACTGCCAATTATGCCTGAGGTGAGTTCTGATTTGGTTCAGACCAACCTGACGAGATGGTTTATCTAGTCGGTTGCTTCAAATACCAAAGATTCCCAATCAGCCTCACTCCCCTGTTCTGTATGCCACTCATTAAGTGCTGCGTGGGACAGAGAACTCGGCTTTCTTCTCAAAGAAGCCTGGAAACACGGGACCACGCAATGCCTGTCCCATCCCCGCTTTCCATTACATTTTCATTACATTTCATGAGCAATATGGAACAAGTCCAGGTATTAAAGCCAAGATCTGAAATGCTCTTACTTCTGTTCTTCTTTCTCAGACTTTGTGTAGTTCCTTCTCAGCTGATACAGCGTGCTGCATGTCCTCGTATTTTGAGGTACCGTTTTTCAGATGTTTGATCCAGATTCTTCCAAGGTGGATACAATGTGAAAATTCATCATTTTCAACCCAGGACCTACCAACAATGGAAAAACAGACTGTAAGCTCTCTAGCTGAACTGAGGTCCTGTGTATGACACATGAATAGCACATGGGATATTGGGGCCCTCGTCTTTTATTGAAGGTCCTTGTACAAAAGCACCATAAAAAGTATAAATTATAATTATTAACTGTTATAAACTGGACCAAGCACATATCAAAGAGTTCATATAGAACCATGGGAAATAGCTACAGTCTGAGTTAGAAATTACTTATTTCCTCACCGCCTGGGAGAAGTTTCCAACTGGCCA
Source organism: Butorides virescens (assembly GCA_017310255.1). Lineage (NCBI taxonomy): Eukaryota > Metazoa > Chordata > Aves > Pelecaniformes > Ardeidae > Butorides > Butorides virescens. Next base: position 7,020 of record JADKXX010009495.1, on the reverse strand, counting down.
TCTGTCAACCTTTCTGTCTACCCCACTATTGATGACTTTCTGAACTCAGTAATGTGTTTACAGAATTAAGCAACCAGAAGTTATGTGTTTTGTTTTTATAATTTGTCCTGACATCATACAAAGTGCAAAGCCTCTTCGGGAGCAGGATCAGGACCTTTACATTGCACTCGTATTTTCATTCTAGTCGTAGAACTAATACAAACATCTCTCCTCCCTCTCCAAACATCTCAATCCTCTCCCCAAAACAAGAATATGAGAACAAAAATCTAAATGTCATTGTCGAAGAGTACAGCAACTCAGAATTCCCTGTTGTGTGGTTGGCTTGGTAGACAGTTTAACACCAAGGCTTTATCCTTTAAATGTTTATGAAAACATTGTGTCAATTTAAATGAATCTTTACAAAACAAGCAAAATCTTGCAAACCTCAGGCAAAAACATCATAGAGAATGTTGCCTGAGTAAAGACTATTGCATTTAGATGAGCAATCTTATTTCTTTCTTCTCTTGATTGTGCAGAAAGTATTAAAGCAAAGGAAAAAAAGAGAAGAAATCCAAACAAACACGACACAAAAATAACCCCCCAAAGCAAAAAGCCCAGCAAAACAGAGCAATCCACGGGAGACAGATTCATTCACCTCTGAAGAGGATGGAAAAGAAAAAGTCCCACGCATGGCAAGCAGGAGTCAGATCATCCGATGGACAGCGGGAAGAACCTTCAACCACCACGAAGACGAGGGCAGAATAAGACCTGGTGAAGGATTACAAACAGGAAAAACATTAAGAGGCCATTACGTTTGCAAAGTCAAGCATTCATTAATAAAAGCTATGGTTAAGGGTGTCAATATAAATTAAGCTCAATCCCCTTTGATGCTGATATAAATTAAATTCAGTTGCCTTTTAAATGTGCATTGTAAATCCTGTATTGTGAAATAGCTCACCATTATTTTTTCATAAGATACACATCTAATTCAATTCATTAATTTTAACCATTTAGTGTATAAAGCCCCAACACATTCCAACCAAGCACAAAATGCATTTTTTTTAATTGCTGTATATGAACCTTGCCATGAGTATTCTATAAACACTATTAAACATAGCTGCGCAATGCCCACTACGTTAGGTGGCATCATTTAGTTTATTTGACAAATGATGACGAGAGAGAGGAGAATTGTAACTCCATTGACCAAAACCAATTACCAAATTTCAATACTCACTTTAAAAAACCCCAAGCATTCAGCTTATTTATAATAATGTATGCAGCTCACCTCTCCCTTCTGCAAATACGGCTGCAGATGTTTTGCGCTGAGCACCCAAAAATGAAAACTACCCAATTACTGGCCCAGTTTGCAGTTTGACTCATCCACAACAACTCTGGAGTCAATGGAGACACTAGAATTTATTTTTGAGAATCAGCAGAGGATAAATGAGGTTGCAGAAGAGAAAAAAGTGTCAATCGCAGCCTACCTTCGGAAGAAGAAACCGGGACGTATACACCACTCATCTTCTTCACTCCCTGGAACAATTGTTCAACGATTTGTTAGAACCTTAAAATGACTTGGAGAGAAGTAGCCTGCAATTACCACCAACAAATCACAGCACACCCGTTTCCGTCTATGATTTCTATGTCTTTTGACAACTTCCAAATTTTGTCACAACTCCTGTGACGGAGCTTGCTGTTAAATCCTGCGGTCACGCTACCTGAAGGAATCACGGTTTCTCTTTTCAAGAGGTAATATGCTAAGCCTCATCTTTATGGGGAGCGTGCAGTTTGCAGCTGAAGAAAGTACAAAATCCCATACATTTAGTATTTTCAGTAATTTCACAACTTTTAAAGAAATTGCATAATCTTGGAGAGCCCGATCTTTTACTTCAAGGTTGATGATAATGAAATGACAACAACCAGATGTTTAGGGAACTGCAAAGGGAAATCTCAGCTGGGACTTGACAAGACAAACAAAACCAGTGATTAAAAAGACAGGCATTTTTATAGCCACAACAGCTTCCTGCAGAGCAGGATCTTGATCCTGGGCCAAATCCTCGGGTCCTGTAGGCTGGAGGGCTCTAACTCTATTATTATTAGGACTTCCCTTGAGCAGGTTTCTTCTGAGGCGTTAGGTTATTTGCCTAAGTAATTAGCTTGTATTTTGCAGATAATATTGTCATGCTTTCAGGACTCTAGCTGTCAGTAAAGCGCTGCCATGTCCTAGCAGCTTTTTAAGGAAAGGAATCCCGCTCCTTATTTGCACCTGTATTAGCTGAAGAGCCAGACCCTAATGCACTTCAGTATCCCTTCAAATGTTCGGTGCCTCCTAAAAGGAAATGTTTAGGTTTGATCTACCTCAGTATTTACCCTTGCTACACAAATACGCGTTCAAAGAGGAGCTTGTAATTGTCATACACGCTCTCGGCCAAACGGGTCCAAAACTTCAGCGTGAGCCCCAGGGATATCCTCTGTGCAACGGGCGGGTTCTTTTTGGAGGGAGTAGCTTTACAAAGGTAACTCCGAGTGCAGCCTCTAGCAGTCAATCAAGTCCCCTGGGACCTCTTACAAGTCCCCTGGGACCTCAGATTATAAGAGCTCATTTAAGTAAAAAAGGAAAAGGAAAAAAAAAGAGGCAACTTAAAGGATTCCTCAGTGACCAAACAAACAAACGAAGCACTCCTCACCTCTCTGCAACACGTTATAACAGCTCGGCAGATTTCTACCCTAAAAATAGAAATGTAGGGGCTCTTTAATGACTTTTAGCAATCTTGTCAAAGACAGAAGTGGTGACTGAGGCTTACACATTGTGGTTTAAAACAGCTTAAGTAAATCCTGATTGCCCATTCCTAGCCTTACACTATCCACCAGGTTGTACAGAAACAGCAGTGGACAGGGGAAGAAATTTCCTACACATTCAGTTATTATAGAGAAATTTTGGAGAGAAGGGAGACATTTATAGCTATAAACTAATGGAAATTTGAGCTCTGTGTTACACCTTGTAAATGTAAATGAGTTACAAGGTATTTGAGAATTAAATTGAGCATGGAACCAATTAATAAGCATCCTCAGGCATCACAGTGACCCATTTGTGCGAAGTATTAAGGAAAAACATTTAATGGAGGATTCCTCAAGTCCAGTCTTTTGAGGTAAAACAACACATTTGGTTCCTGCTTCATGAGGAGGTTGGGAAAAGCATTTTAGGAAGAGCTAGAGACACTTATTTCAATGTTTGTTTGAAAAAATGAAAAACAAAGTTCAAAACTCTGTCAGTTAAAGTATAGACCATTTGGATGTTTTAAACATTCAGATCTAAAGAATACCACTTAACTTCACATTTATCACAAACAATATACACTGAACCTAAGAGTTAACTCAGTGAGACACTTCTGTAATCAAAAGGAACAGGGAAATGTCCTGTACTTAAAGCAACAAATGAATATAATAAAGAAATTGAAAAAACCCCAGGGAAAGCATCACTTAACTGTAGCAAGCTTGGGTATCTGGGCAGCGTGCACGCCTTGCTGCGTGCCTCCATGGACCTGACCCAGCTGATCTGCCACAGGGGAAAAAAGAAGTTACGTATGTAAGGGTTTTTTCCAAATTGTAAGCGGCGTTCTCAAAGCCTGTTTCATCCCAACATATTCTAGTGGAAATTTCTGCTCCCCCAAAAGCTTGGTTTTCCTGGCCAGCCCCATGCTATTTTTTGAATATACTTAAGAGTTGGAAAAAGTCTACTACACCTTGCTCCCCTTTCAGAGCCGAGGTACATCCTTCCAAGGGTTTCTCACTTCTAACACCGCACCTTGAAACTTCTTCACTTTTTGCTGCAGGTGGTTCTGATCTTAGACCCCTGGCAAAAAAACGTCCTTTGGAGGCTTGTGCATCCAAACCACTGTCAACCTGCAGAAGCCAAATCCAACATTCCAACCTACTGTCCTTGGAACACATGATTTACCAACTGAGCTTTCCTGCATCAAACTTTTCACTAAAACCTACATTAGATGAGGAAAATGTTTTAGGGTTCGTTCCGTTGAGGCACACAGCTGGACCGGCTTGACTGCCATGCTTAGAGTGGTTCACGCGTGCCCATCGCAACGCGGCTTGTTTCTCTTGGGTGAACGAGCGCGGAGGAAAGCAGCGGTTTGATGCCCTTGCAGGTATTTGCTTTCTTTCTATTTCACGACTTTTTTTTTTTTAACTTTGCCTTTTCCCTTCAGTCTAAGAAACATTGCATTGACAAGGAAGGCAGAAATCGAGTTTGGGATTAGCAGATAATTTTTTCAGCGGTAAACATAATCATTAGTCATCAGTCAGTAACATAAAACTTTGCTGGGTAAATCCTTGCTGCTATCGACATCTGAATCCCATTTTCAAACTTAGTTTTTCCCATCGCTAGCAAAGCCGGTGCGGCTGGCTGTTTTCCCCTTCGTTTAAGGAAAAAAAAAAAAAATCACTTTTTATTCATAGCTTCTGCTTCCAGATTGTATTTTCTGGAAAAGCAAGTGAAAATTGCTATTATTATATTAAATAATTAAATAATGCTTCATCTAAGGCAGAGGCTGCAAAGTGCAATCAGGAATACAAATGCATCACTAGCGATAACGATGTTTGTTATTATTATCAGTGGCATAACCACAGAAGAGAACGTATAGGATTTATAGGTGACAGACAGGCTGTGAAATGAAAACCCTTCCCTCCAGCATGAGGTGAAGTGGGCTGGTGCCTTGTGCAAACCAGGAAGAATGACTGGTAACTCCTGAGGACCATCAGAAGGAAATTAATGTGCTTGTTTAATGAACCACAGAATAATAAAATCACATTCTAGCAAGACACGGGTCTCGCGGCAAGGGGGTCCATTTGGGAAGCACACTACTTACCAAATTCGTAAGAGCGTCTTAAGATAAATAAATAAATAAACATTTCAGAGTATGCTGAAGACATGTAAAGAGTTATAAAATACGTACTTACAGTTCTATTAAATAACTATTCATAAAACTCATGCATTATATCCGTTTTAACCATACTATCTTCAGTATTCAGGCTGTACTGTGCGCCGTTAAAAGCTGTACGGCCCATCATTGCTACATCATTCACAATAATAAGTTCATTATTAAAGAAATAATCACAATAATAAGTTCATTATTAAAGATATAAACCACCTGAACTTATGCTAGGGAGCAATGTAGTCACCGATGATGCGCTGGCTTGACAGCGCAGGGAAGTTAGATGGCACCGATCCAGCAATGTACTTAAGCAAATGCTCAGTTTTAAGCTTTCCTATAGTTGCTTTGATTGCATTTCATAGAATCATAGAATCATAGAATGTTTTGGGTTGGAAGGGACCACTAGAGGTCATCGAGTCCAACCCCCCTGCAGTCAGCAGGGACACTGCTAACTAGATCAGGCTGCTCAGAGCTCCAGCATTTGGATCATTTACGTACATAAAGTTAGGTACAGGCTTAAGTATCCACTCAAGCACAGCCCTCACACCCAGGTGGACAGCGCCTGATGTTGATCACGGTCGCTCGCCTCCGTCCGGACTTCCAGGAAAACTCTGAAGCCACAGAGTTTATGGCGATTTAATCCTTAGCCTCCCCTTGAAGCCATCCCTGAGGGATGAAACCTGTGCCAACTTCTGCTGTAATTACAAGTCTCAGAGAAGGGCCATAAAACGCAGAGATAAGGAAAAGTTTCATCAAAAAGGCCTCTTTAACAATTTTTGGCCCTTGGAAGTCTTTTCCATCGCTAAATGTATCCTGTTTGGAGGCGCAGACACCAAAAATATGTTTGAATCGCAGCAATGCTATCGGCTGATCTAACCTGTTAGGTTTCACGGACGATGGGTTTCAGCCCTGTAACCGCATCGCCGTCCTCCCCGCCTTCCCCAAGCGAACTCCAGGCTCCGAGGTGGCAGGCTTGACTCCTGACGGCACCGCGAGCCCCCAAGCCAGGCCTGCGGTTACGCGGCATCAAGACCTAATTACAACATCAATAACCTAATTATCCCTACACCTGTCGATGGGAGCACTGCATCCTCGCCAGACTGCCAACCTGCGGTGCCCGGGGGTCTGAGGTGCACAACGCTACCAGAGGCGGCAAATTCTGAGGGCGCGGGTAACGCCAAAGTCAACGCCGGCTACAGGTGGGTGGCTTTGGCTGGAGACCACCTCCGCTAGCGCCAACCGCCTCCCAGCTCGGTAAAGCCCCGAGCGGCCCGGTGGGGGCCTGCGGGACAGCCGTGACCGGCGGACAGCGCCAGGCGCCGGGCAGCTCCCCGGGCGGAGGGCGGCGAGGCGGCCGCCCCCTCAGAGCCCACCTGAGGAGATGGCGGCGAGGGGCGCTGGGCCTTGAGGCAGCGCCAGGCCTCAGGCGGGGCCCGGGGAGGCCCGGCCGCGGCCCTCGCTCACCGCGGGCTCCCTCCGGGGCCGGGCCAGGATCGCAGCCCCCCGGGGGCGGCCGTCGCGGGGCGGGAGGAGGGGGACGGGGGATGGGGGGGTCGCACCCCCCCCCCCCATCATTTGTGCTTCAGACAAACTTCGTCAGGGCCAGGGTAGCGGCTGCGCCGGCCTCCCGGTGACGTCACCGCGCCGCCCGCCAATCCCCACACCGTCCCGTGGCCCAGAAGGAAATGACGTCACCGTATCCCTCCGCCGGCCAGGTCCCCTTTTTTGTGTGTGTGTGTGTATGTGTGTGTATGTGTGTGTGTGTGTGTCTGCGGGCGCTTCGCGCGTGTATCAGCCCGCCGGGCGCTCTTTTTTTTTTTTTCCTCTCTCTTCCGACGGGGTGGGGGGGGGGGGGGGGGGGGGGGGCCCCCGCCAAGCACGGGAGCCGCCCCCCGCGAGAACGTACAGCGGGAGAGCAGAAACAGAGATAATTCCTGCTCCTCCTCCTCCTCCTCCTCCTCCTCCTCCGCAGCGCGCTCGGGGGTCCCGGGGGCCGATGCCACCTGCCCTCCCCTGCCGCTCGCCTCGCCCGGAGAGCGGCGGAGCGCGGGGGGGGGCGCGCGCGCGGGGCCCTTTAAGAGCGCGCGGCCGCGGC